>JAOWBN010000648.1:0-11392 GCA_028565015.1 Pinguicula moranensis | reverse complement strand
CTATCCTGCAATTTCACATCTGATAGTTCATATCTTTCCCTGTTAACCATTAACTTGTTTCCGACCCACAGTCCATTCAATTGCCATTCAGTATTCAAAATATTTGGTAAGGGGTCAAACCGCACAAATTCCATATCGACGCCCGGTCTGGAAGCTAGACCGCATGCATTTCATTCTCTTCACAAGCCATCCGAAAATTGGAGAAATAAAAAGAGTCAGTTTTCGCCCGGATGCATTGTATATACTCTGGCAGAGACCCCCTACGGCGCGCCACTTGCGTGTTATCTCAGTATTAAGGCTTCTCTTTTCTGGGAAGATGAATTCCCCTTCTTCACAAGGCAATAGATCTGTAGAGGGAACACTAGACCCCGTCGGATCACCGACGCTCTAAATTCTCTCGATATCGCCATTGCTGGCTAGGGCTTTTTTCGTTGCCATTTACAGTGGCGTCATATAGTTTGGATGACTTATTTAAACTTTCTTTGTATTTGGTTTGGTGTTCACCAAAAGAATGCCGATTTATAAATAAAATTTAATATTAAATAAAACTCTACAAAAGTTACTTAATATACAATTATGAATAATGAAGTTTTCTTGGTAAAAAAGTTTTATTTTTGATAAATAAAATTTTATAACAAGGGGCAATCTGCTCTCATCAACCATCAGTTGAGGCCATTATAGGCTGCTTCACATACTTTACGGTGAAAATGTCATCCTAAAAACCAGAGTAGGATCATTAGCCCAAGCATGAAAAATGATTCCATAAGGTACACAATGGTTAATTTATAATCAGGACCATGAATGAAACTTGATCAGCTCCTCCGTTGAGAGCTGGAGTCGATCCACTTTTTGAAAAACAGTACCATTCCTCTTCTTCAGATTTGCTAAATGGTGTGTAGCCAGATAACTTTTCGTACCTCTGCACACACCTCTGTGTCGAATCACTCCCATATGCGCAACACAGTGATCAATCACATTCGGGGGGCCAACAAACAATAAACTGAACCACGCATAGCACACGCTCAGACCTTGTAAGATTCTGGACAGGTGAACTTGAGGTGGTCAATATCTTCTTCTTCGAGAAGACAGTTTAACAAAGCAGCTGCTCTGGGCTCATAGGGATGCCTCTATAGAGGAGATTCATCTTCGTGGAAATCTTATCTTTATTACTTTCCAGACAAATGTAGGTATTTTCAGTGCTGTCATTTACCAGACCATTGTCCAAGTCCACCCTCACGTTTTTTCGAACTAAACTTTGTCTCAGACCCCGACAGAGTTTACGGGAAGCCCGAAGGCGTAATGCCAGATCGTGAGGTTATATGGAGAAATAAGGCTGATAAAATGACTGGAGAGAAAATAGGGCAAACTCACAAAAAATAATGGAGTGATTTTTGGAGTCCGAAGATAATATTTGTGTTAGTCAAGGAGAAAATCAAGAAAATATATTAGGAAAAGATTTGTAATTATCCATTTACCATCTATACTTGTAAATCATATTCTATAAATATATAGATAACATACGACATTGATCATTGAAGATCATACCAATTCATCTAAATCTTCTCTCAAATTTATACAAACAATATTTCTTTCATGGTATCAGAGCACTTTGGCTCATGCCGGTAATTTCAGTATGGTGAATCCTGGTGAAGTAGTTCTGCATATAAGAACTCATTTATCTCTATTTTTGAAGCTGTCGTGTTTTCTGCTCTGTATCTGAACAGTGTGTATTGGAAATTTATCTCTATTTCTGAAGCTGTTGTGTGTTCCGTTCTGCATCTGTGAGGTGTGCATTGGAATTTTTTTGTTATTCATCATGCACATCACTTCAGACTCTTTGGTGTATTATTCCTGTGCATCAATTATTTGCAGTTCTTCAGTTACAAATCTGAGAAGATGACCACCTTCAACTCTCCTAATTCTCCTCTGGTGATTATCACCAAATGTGATGGATCCAATTACCTAATCTGGGCCTCACAAATCATGCCTATCTTGAGGAGCAATGAACTGATGTCCGTAGTTGACAGAACAGAAAAAGCGCCGGCTGAATTTCTTGTCGGTAAAGCTGCAACAAAGCAAACAACTCCTCCAAAATCCAATCCTTATTATGCCATATGGTATAAAAAGGATCAATACTGTCTTAGTTGGATCAATTCGACGCTGATGAATCGTGTTCTGCATCTCGTTTTTCATCTCCGGTCATCAGCAACAGTGTGGCAGTTTCTGGCCAGGAAATATGGAGGCTTGAACAAAATAGAAAAGTTCGATCTAAGGCATCACCTTCAGATAAAATCTTGCAGTGATTATCTTGATGAAGCCAAAAGGATCGCGGTAGAACTTTGTGTGACTGGTTCAGAGGTTGGAGACGATGATTTGATTTTGTACGTTGCAGGAGGATTGAATTCCCAATTCGATTTGTTTGTGGCAAATGTCAATATACTCCGGGACGACAATGGAATGGAATTGAAGAAATTTGAGCGAGCTTTCCTGTCCTATGCAGCGAAACTGCCGCCACCGGTGCCAAAATCTGCAGCGTTCTACAGTCATGGCCATAATTCTTCTTCGTCTTCGAAGACGATCAGATTTGTTCCTGGGCCGCGACAGAGTGAAGCCCATTACCCGCAACAGAAAAAATTTAATCGTGGAAAGGGCCGTCAAAATTTTCCTGGCCCACAACGATTTGGACAGCAGCCTGAAGGAGTAGTTTCTATTGGGCCAACGGCTGGGAGATTTCTGAATGGGCCTGATCACTCTTATGGACCAATTTATTCCCCTGGCCAGCAGTCTGTTAGGCCTAATAAAAATTTTAGCAACCCACAGACTCGGACAATAATTCCTCCAAATATAGTTAAATGTCAAATTTGTGATCGGCATTGTCATTCTGCACTTGATTGCTATCAATGAATGAATTTTGCATATCAAGGTCGCCATCCCCTTGCACATTAGCTGCTATGGCTACACAAGTAAATATGGACATTGATGATAGTGTGTGGTTTGTTGACAGCGGAGCTAATCAGCATATTTCTCACGACTCCGCTTCTCTTGCATAGCAGTAACCCTATTATGGATCTTATTCGGTTGCTGTAGGTAATGGTACAGGTTCGGATATTCTGAACATTGGTTCATTAACTTTTAAATCCTCAGTTTGTCCCCTACAAATGTCTCATGTCCTTCACTGTCCAAATGCTTCAGCTAATTTATTATCTACTTATCAATTTTGTGTTGATAACAAATGCTATTTCATTCTTACTGACCGTGGTTATGATATCAAGGACAACAGGACGGGACAGACACTGCTGGAGCGACCCAGTGAAAGTGGAATGTATCCGATTCGGATTGGTACCAACTCTCATCAAATTAAACATGCTTTGATTGGACCTATTGGTATTCAACCAACTTTTTCAATCTGGCATTCCCTTTTTGGTCATTGAGCTTCTCATATTGTTCGTTCTATTATTAGTTAGTCTCAGTTATCGTATTCTGAATTCAGAGTCTATATGTGAGCCTTGCTAACTTGGCAAGAGTAAACAATTGCCATTTGAGTCTTCGAGTTGTGTCACTGTTCGTCCTTTGGAACTTATACATTCTAATGTTTGGTCATCTTCAATTGTTTCTAATAAAGGATTTCGTTATTATGTTATCTTTTTGAATGATTTCACTCGTTTTACTTGGTTATACCCGTTGAAATCCAAATCTAATGTGTTTGCAACATTTCTTACCTTTCAAGCACTTGTTGAAAATCAGTTCTCTCAACTTGTTAAAATGCTTCAAACAAATGGGGGTGGGGAAATCTGTTCTCATCAATTTAGGGATCATCTTAATAAATGTGGTATTCTTCATAGAATTTCTTGTCCACATACTTCTCAACAAAATGGGATTGCATAAAGGAAACATCGCTACATAATTGAAATAAGTCTTACTCTTCTTGCTCAGACATCTCTATCTACATCATATTGGGTTGAAGTATGCTCTACAGCTATCTTTGTCATTAACCAACTACCTATATCTGTTCTTCAAAACTGCAGTCCATATGAGAAGCTATTTGGTTCCAAACCTGACTATACTCAACTTCGCACATTTGGTTGTGCATGTTATACTTTGTTGCGTCCATATAACTCACATAAACTCATGTTTCGTAGTTCTAAATGTATCTTTCTTGGTTATAGTTCTCAGCACTCAGGCTATAAGTGTTATGATCCTGTGTCTAAAACTACTTATCTTTCTCGGCATGTGATATTTGACGAGACAGTGTATCCCTCTGCCTTGGTGCGATCTTCCAAAACCGGAACTTCCTCTGTGACTACCCCTTATTCAGGTAACACTACTCATATTTCTGTCCCATTTATACTTACTAGTATTACCATATATAACTCTACAGGTCTCCCTGCACCTATCCCTGCCACAACCACTGAACATGTTTCATTAGCCACTGGTTCGGTATCCCCAGAAGCATCTACTCCATCTGTATCACCTATTGAGTTTGATCATGCAGATAGATCTGCATCATCATCACAGATTGTTCCCTCAAGACATCTAAATCGTCCACCTGGTCTCAGACAAATTTTCGAGCCCGTTCCATTTCCATCACTTACTTCTGATACTATTATCCCATCTGTTCCTACCATGACCACTCGATCTCAGACATGTTATAGTCGTCCATGTCAGTTCCCTGATTATCACTTATATCTCTACCAAACACCCTCTTCGAGCCTTGGTCAATGTTCAGATTCCAAGAGAACCTTCTACTTATCTGCAGGCTTCTTTATCCCCAGAATGACAAGCTGCTAAGAACGAGGTGTTTGAGGCGTTGATGTCTAATGGGACATGGACTCTCTGTCCCCGTCCTCCTCATTAGAATGTTCTTCGTTGTCGCTGTGTATATAAAATCAAATAGAAATTTGATGGTTCAATTGATCAATATAAGGCACGACTTGTCGCTCGTGGTTTGAACAAGAGTATGGACTTGACTTTACAAAGACTTTTAGTCCTATAGTGAAGATGACTACACTTCGCTTATTTCTGGCCATTGCAGTACAATTTAGTTGGTCATATGTCAGCCTGATGTATCGAATGCCTTTTTAAATGGGGAGCTCGGGGAGGTTGTCTACATGAAACAACCACCAGAATTTATATCATCTCAGCATCCAGAGTATGCTTGTTCTCTTGTTAAGGCAATTTATGGCCTTAAACAAACTACTCGAGCATGGTACACTCGTTTATCTTGGGACTTGATGGATCTTGGCTTCATATGTTCTGTCAATGATTCATCGCTCTTCGCGTTTCGGTCATCAGATGTTCAGTTAATTGTGTTGTTTTTTGTTGATGATATTCTAGTTACTGGCTCCTCTCCCAGTGTTATTATGCATCTTGTCTCTGGTCTTCAGGCCTCATTCCGTCTTCGAGATATTGGTGATCTAGGCTATTTTTGGGGGTCTCTAAGCAACTTGGGATGCCACATGTTTGCATATTCGACGAAGTAAATACATTACTGATATTCTTGACAAGGCGAAAATGATTGGAGCCAAGCCTCTTTCATCTCCCACTACTATTGGTTCACGGGAGGATAACAGTTCTCCTCTTAATTCTTCTGAAGTTACTTTGTTACGTCAGATCGTTGGAGCACTATAATATTGTACATTGTCTTGTCCTGATATTTCATTTGTAGTTAATCAACTGTGTCAGCATATGCATGCACCTCTCTTATCTGATTGGAGTGTTTCCAAACGAGTGCTTAGATATCTTAAAGGATCACCTGATCTTGGTCTTTCTTTCACTCCTGGATCACTGCAGCTTCAGGCATTTTGTGACTCGGATTGGGCTGGAGATCCGCTTGACCGTCGATCCACTACTGATTTTTGCATTTTTCTTGGCAACTCTCTTATTTCCTGATCTGCCAAGAAAAAATCTGTCGTTTCACGGTCAAGTACTGAAGCTGAATATAGAGTCATGTCCCTTACTACTGCTGAGTTATATTGGATACGCATGCTACTCTATGATTTTAATATTCCAATTTTGCAGTGTCCTGTATTGTGGTGTGATAGTACTGGTGCTCTTGCTCTGGCATCAAATTCAATTTTTTATGCTAAAACTAAACGCATCGAGGTGGATTATCACTTCATTCGTGAGAAGATTTTGAACAAAGACATGGTTATTCGACATGTTAGCACTCATGATCAGCTTGCTGATATATTAACCAAAGGCTTGGCACCAAGGGCGGACGCAAAATTTTTTTTAGGGGGGGCCAAAAAAATTTTAAGTGCAGTTATAGAAAAATTTAAGAGGAAAAAATAATTTTTTTAGGGAAGCAGTATACATTTTTTTGGGGTAAAAAAATAATTTATTTGCTAACAGTTATGAAAATAATAATTTTATCAACTCAAATAACATAAAAAAATAAATAAAACCTACCTAATTTATTTATATAATTAATTTTCAAAATAAATTTGCACTAATAAAGCAGATTTATTAAATAGGGATGAAAAAAACATTAACAATAATCGAATCGAAAAAACAATAACTGAAATAAAAAAAAATCTAATTCAATAGAAAATACTAAACTCTAAATAAAAATTAGCAACATTTTTACCGAAATATATCCAAAAGAACTTAAATAAAATTTTAATTAAAAAAACTAACTAAAAGTAAAAAAGTAAAAATAAAAATTAGCAACATTTTCTATACAATAAATTCTGATTTCATAAAAAAACTTTTTTTTTGTTAAAAAAAAGTGAATACTTTGAAATCGCTCCAAAAATCACCCAATTGAATGATAAAAGAAATCCACATGGTGCAGTCTATGTACAGAGTTGTACTTAACACTCACGTTTTACAATGAGCAATAAGATTATGAATCTTAGGTTATTTGTCCGTTGTTCCAACTTCCAAGAGCTTTCTAATGACATAAATGATAGTGATCGAAGCTGTGAATCTTCAACAATTGGGTGGTGAAAGGCGGTTGTGCTAAATAATTCATGGACACTAACTTCGACTCCATCAAAGCAACTTACCCTTCCTTTCTTTGTTTCACTATATTTGTGCCTGTAGTGTGTCGGGGTAGGCCACTGAATAATGAGCAAACTTTATTATTTTTTCCCCTTCGTGATGAGAAAATGAAATGTTCCCGAAAGTGGCCACAATTCAAACGGTGGCAACCTACATCGACATAAATAATCATTATTGTTAGGATTTCATTTTCGGATCCCGGTCAACACTAATTGGTATGATATTGTACGCTTTGGGTCCAAGCCCTCACGGTTTTATTGTTTTACCAAAAAGGCCTCACACCAATATAATGTTTGTTCTTCAATATAAACCCAACAAATTTCCTTTATTCATTCCGTGTTGGATAAAGCACAATTGTGCCTCTTTTGTTCGTCAACAATTATAATGGTTATGATTATACAAATTGTAATTGTATAATTTATATTCAAAAACGTGATTTTCAAGCAACCAAAATCGTACGACATTTTTGGACTTTTTTATTTGAAAAATATCGAGCCTGTGCTTGTAGGTTATTATGGCAAATTGAAATTCACTCTATGTAGTGCTGGATTTGGTCCCCGCAGCTTCAAATAATAAAAAGGCAAAAAGGCAGAATCATAACAGCCAGCGGCCTCAACAATTATCCATACCATTGCCATGCCAAGGAAAAATAGTTACATTGGTTTGTTTTAATGATGCACACCACCCCGCACTTGGTTAGCATTCTTAGTTGAATCTCCACGTAAGAGACAACATCAAGTGAATTTTTTCCGTTGCAAGAGTTGCTCATGTAGTAACTATAAGGGGGGTTTTCCGATAAATGTAGAAACTATAAGTTAACTACCAAAAGAAAGTAACTACATGTTAACTACCTTTATAACAACTATAAGTTAGTTGAAACACAATGGGTGCGTTTGGTAGCAGGCCAGAGACAGGATAACACAGGTTATCCCAAGTTGTCTAGCGTTTGATGTCAATTCGAGTTTCAGAGCCACGCGCGGGATAACTCTATTTTTTCGGATAAGTGAGTGATAAAATTTTGTATTTCATCCGAGTTTTAGAGTAGGGTTTGTGTTTATCCCTCAACTATCCTTCCTTCTAAATACCACATTCGCCCCTCTCGCCACTATTAATTATGGCATTTGCCATCCCATATAGACCCCGATCTCTCACCCTTTCCCCACCGAGGCACAGACGGACCACCCATTCCCAAATCCAAACCAAAGCGCGGACGGCGAGAGGTATTTTTGCGCGTGCAAATCCTTCAAGAACAACGGTATTTTTCGGAGAGGATCCTTGATGTATTGTTTAGTTCTTTCTTTTTCATTTATTGTTTAGTTCCTGCTTTTTCAGTTCGTTCGATTTGTAGTTCACCCACCAAATTTCTTGCTTTTGATTTTTAGTTATTTCAATTTTGGGTGCGTTCGAATAAAGATTTTGCTCGATTTTTATTTTGTCTGTTTGCAAAAGTTATATTACATTACTTGCACTTACGATACTCACATTTATCTGCTTGTTCAGATATTTTATTTTAATCCACAGGTATCCCAACATTTCTCGTACTCACTATAGCTTTTGTAGAAGCTCTACCTACTATTATCCAACTAGTAGAACAACAGAGGCGCATGTATACACGTAGTAGTATTTGTAAACGCAGAAGGGACAGACTCTTACCTCCAAAGTATTTAATACTAGACAAAATATCCGAAAGATTAACATTCATAGAACGAATCACTCAAGAAACAAATAGATATTGTTTCAAAAACCTTAGAATGTCCACTGTTGCTTTTAAAGCTTTGTGCACTGTACTCAAAGAAGAGTGTGGTTTATTGGAAGATCGCTACGTTTCGATCGTGGAGAAGGTATCCATTTTCTTCCACATTATGGTGCACCATCAGAAGAATCGTGTTTTGCAAACAGATTTTCAGTGAAGTGGCCAAACGATTAGCAAGGTATTCAACAAGGTGTTACATGCTGTGATTAAGTTGCGACGCAGGGTAATTGCTCATCCGGTGCCGGTCGACGAGACAACGACGGACAAAAGATTCAAGTGGTTTAAGATATGATGTATTCCCCAATTGAAATATGTTTACTCTCCTGCTCACATGGTCTTTTCATTGATTGCAGGGATGTCTCAGTGTATTAGATGGAACTTATGTTCCACTACATGTTACAGCAAAAAACCAACCGAGATGATAGGACAAGAAAAGGGCATCTAGCAACCAATGTGCTTGGCGTGTGCGACATAAATGGACTTTTCATGTATATGTTGGCAGGTTGCGAGGGATCAGCAGACGGGAGGGTGCGCAGGGATGCCATCACACGAACAAATGACCTTAAGATTCCAAATGGTTAATATATTACTACATTTTTAGTTTCCATTTTTTGGGTTGCGTGATACTAACTGAATTATGTTATATTCTATGTAGGTTCATATTCTTTGTGTGACAGCGGGTACACGAATGGTCCAGGTTTCTTGACGCCGTATGGACAGACTCGACCATCTTCAGGAATGGGCAAATGCTAATCGCCAACCCCAAAATATGAAGGAGTTATTTAATCTGCATCATGCTTCAGCGCGGAATATTATAGAAAGAACATTTGGCATGCTGAAAAAGTGGTTTTCTATCTTCAGGAACCCATCCTTCTACCCATTGACACACAATGCCATATCATTCTCTGTTGTAGTCTCCTGCACAATTTTATTAGCAATGTCACACCCCTGGACCCCCTACTAGACCCTACTGCTCCTTTGGAAACCATGTCCCAAGTTGAGACCGAAGCGGCAGACGATGTCATCCAAAATGTTAACAATATGCACTCATAATTGTATTTTCTTTATTGATTTTTGTTTGGCAAACTGGACATTGGAATGGATCTGCTTTTGTTTGGATTATTTTACATTATTTTGATTGTGTTTCGTTTGGTTTATTGATTATTGGTTAGTTGCTATAGGTTTTGTTTGGATTATTTTACTTTATGTTGATTGTTGTTCGTTTTGTTTGGACATGCACTCATAATGTTTCTAACGGTATCAACTTTTGTGCTTTGTATAGAAACTGCTTTGATGGCCAATTCAGAGAGTGATGTAACGGAAGAGGTGATGTCGGGGCATTTTGATGATAAGGCACCTCCAACACGTAGGCGGGTTAAGATGTGTCGTGGTAGGCATTTTGGCGGGCACGTGGAGAGCGCCACCAAATCGTTCACCGAGCCTTCAAACAAAAAGAAAATTTACTTCACACCTCACGAAGAAAAAGCTCTTTTGTCTTGTTTACAGGATCTTGACCTTGAAGGCTGGAAGTCCGGGTAGGGATGGCCGCAAGCAACCTACAAGAAGGCGGCGAACAAAGTGAATTCCACCTTGAGATGCGCCCTCACTGCCAAGAACGTGTCGAATAAAATGCATAATTGGGGTAAGACATATCTTCTACTTACCGAATTCATGCAGCGTAGCGGTGTATTATTCGATCATATCACCCACTCCGTCGTGTTGGATTCAACAGTCATGTGGGAGGAATTGAAATAGGTACCCCGCTTTTCTTTACATTGCTTTGTTAATATCACCCACTCCGTCATGTTTATATTGCATTGTTACACCTATAATGTCGCTTTCATTATTAAGCGGGAAGCAAATTTTATGCACTCAGAGGGAAGTCATTTCCTTATTATGAGGTGGGGGGAGCTATTCGGTCAAAACCGTGCAAATGGTGACCCTGGCGTGGATTGGATTGATACTAAATATGTACTACATAATACCACACCTGGACTGGACACACCACGGTCATCGAACGCACCTCAAGCTATGGACGATACAGATGACGTGGAGGAATTGTTTGGGGAGCATGGCTTCGTGCCAGAGACGGACCGTTTATCCACACCTTCTTCAGCACAGGACACACCAAAAGTTGGTGAATCTGACCGCGGCAAGAAGGGTAAGCGAAAGAAGAATAGCCTGAATCCATGTCCATACTTGAGTAATGTAGCAGCTATGACCTTGAAAGGTTTGAGGGATGTGTGTGGCCAACTTTTAGTTGAGAAAGCGAATAAAGTGTCGAAAACAGCCGCGTTGTTTGCTGAGATGGAGATCTACAAGGAACTGACTTTCGCTATGAGAATCAAGATTGTAGACCATCTAGTTCTACACAAAGGGCAGCTACACATATGGGACATCTTGGATGCCAATGGTAAGGAAAGTTACATACAATAATTTTTGGGCGGCGAACTTGGCTAGACTTTTGCTAGTGGCTAGACTTTTTTGTGGTACTGTGCCATTTTTTGGGAAGACTTCATATTGGCACATACTTTAACTTAATGCGCGTGCCATGTTTGCTTCAACTTGAACCTCATATATATTTTAGTTTATGTCGTATTTTGGTGTTTATGTCATATTTTGGTGATGGTATCAATT
>JAOWBN010000637.1:0-11392 GCA_028565015.1 Pinguicula moranensis | reverse complement strand
ATTATTTACCAAGTGTGCAGACTTGATTAATATGGATAGCATCACAGTACCAGATGTCAATGATTCAAAAATTCTTTTTGTTGAGGTAAAATTTTAGGCTGATATATGTGTTCATCGATCAACTGCATCACGATTGATTTCATTTGAATATTATATTATTATTTTCCTCTCTGGATGACAGGACGTGGAAACTAAAATGGTATCACACAGACTTTTGAGTACTACACTGTTCCCATCTATTGATGGTTCTGTTTTCCAGGTATCTTTCTACTAAGCTAAATAGAATATTTTTGTGTGAAAAAGCAAATAATACTATTTAATAGGCCTGGTGAGATTTCATCTGTTAAGCACTATTGTTTTTTTTATCTGGCATATATTTTTAATTTTAACCTTCAACTGAGCACTAATTTTGTTTCTACTAAAATGAGCAGTAGTCTTATGCTTTGCATGATTTCTTGTTTAAATGGGTGTCTAATTTCTTTAATCATGTTTACTAAAGCTGAGGAATATTGGAGATAAAATGCTTTCTTTGATGATGGCCTGGAGAAAGAGAAATTCTGGTTCTTTTTTCCAACTTTGTTGGCAGGCTGGGTTGGTTCCTGAACCCTTCCAGACCACAATCGAGGCTTTTATCGACTTTTCTTTATCACCAAGGGGTCCTATTTTGTGCGTCTTGTGACCACCATTTATACTTATCCTTGGTCTAGTTCCATGCTTATGACCATTTTAGCACTTATTCTTACTCTAATTCCATGATTGGATTGTATCTTTTTTATAATAATTGAAGTTGAAGCTGCTAATCTATTTTTACCCTATGGCTTATTTCTGTTGTCATCTTTGTGACTGCAGAGATCTTTGGCCCTCTATAAGAAGCAAAAACAAAGCCTGCAACCTGAAAATGGTGCAAAACGTAAGGTACTGTTTGAGTTGGATCCAAAATCTAACCAGGCCAATCAAGATGGTGCAGATGACAAACCTGAGGAGCTTTGCGCGATAGATGACATGCAGGAGATAGAGTATACTTTGCCAAACATTCAATTCGAGGCTGATACCAAGCAGTTGCAAAAGGCTGACGAGCACTTACAACCCGTTCAACAAACTGCTGATCAATGTGTAGCTGACAGGCGTGCAAACGTCGAAGAACCAGATTCTGCCTTAGCCCATGTTAAGATCGAGGAGGGTGATGTTGAGAAGCAGCCTTTACCTGTAGAAAACACTGAAGGATCTGATGCCTCTTCAGCATCTCAGGTGAAAGATGAGCCCATGGAGCATACTGACAGCCATGAGGAACTGGACTTGGTAGATACTAAATGTGGTATGCTGCTTAATTCCGATGTGCTCTCTGAGGCAATGATGCCAGAGTCAGTCATGCCTGAGTCGGTCAATTTGAGTCGGATACATCATTCTCCTGAAAGTACACATTGAGACGATTTATTTTTCTGCATTTTTTAAATGACTTTGGTATTATATCATCTTCATCATCTCCGTGTTTGCGCGTGATCTTATCGATGAATAAAACTCTGATATTCCTGCTATGATGCTTCTCTATACCAAGTTCCCCTATGGATGGGGGAATTTGGATCATTGCGTTGATTTATAAGTTTCTCCTGTCCAGAGTATTTTTCTGCTGTAAAGTGCAGTGTTTCGCTTCTTCTGGTTGACGACTTATGCGACTTTGGACCTTCAGGTACTTGTCTGTTTGCCTTGTCTTTGGGGGAGTAAATACTAAATGGGTGGGAAGTGATGTTGTTGAAAATAAGTGGGGTTTCTTTGAGAAATGATATAGCGCACGGATTTCCGTGCACGGAAAAGACAAGAGAGGGACAAATGACCAAAATACTCTTGTGTTGAATTCTGTACCAGTGTTCAACACGAGGGTATTTTGATCATTTGCACCATTCCTTGTCTTTTCCGTGCGCTATATCATTTTTCCATTCATAGTGATTGACGATGCCACTTTGAGTGGACGTCAACAGAACGTCAACATTCGGTTATTGAATTATTTTCGATACTTAAATTGAACTGCAAATTGCTTGACAAAAAAAGTTGAAGTGCAAATTTTTGTGAGCAGTAACATTATTCCACATGATGAAGATGTATTTTTATACCATTGACTTCAATTGGCTTTCATGATCATTTTTCAACAAGCTCAAATTTGTGGTGGGGTGATATTGTGCAGTTAATAATTAATTATCAAATATTAACCCCTCTTACCATATTTGTTAATATTTCTTACTTAAATTTGGGGAAAATGAGAGTACTAGTTACAACAATTTTCACTAATACTGACCCATTTGGTCAAAGAGGAAATGGTATGTTCATTTCATCGAAGATTTTATGAATTTTTGGCAATTCAACTATGCATGGGGTACCACATGGCTTGGCAAGAGATCAGGAGTTCGAATCTCAACCCGCTAGGGTCCCCAACGCGTCAGGGCCACACTCTCCGGGGGATATCCACCTCTCCACCCGAGTTTGGCCCGACCCATGTGTTGTGAGCACTGTGCATAGGGTCCCAGGGTATTAGTCGGTTACGACAGTAGTCGGATATCCCACGGTTATAAAAAAAACTATGCATGGAGTGTAACTAAATGTCTGGTTTGATTGAAACCTGATGAACTTGTTAGTCTAGGGTTGAATATAGACCCAATCCAAAATCCCATATTGGTCTTGCGCCCAGACTAATGACCCGTCTTTTTTATTTGAAACTTATTTATCATTATATTTGAATTTGAGTCTCCAACCACGGGCGAAACTACATATAGGCCATCTCGGGCTTCATCCCGGGGTCCGCTAGGGCCTATCATACTGATTTTTTAAAAACCCAAATAAAGAAATAATTTTATCCATTTTTAAAGTCCAAATTTTATCCATTTTTAAAACTCATCCACTGCCAAATTATTTTTAAAGTCCTAATTTATCCATTTTTAAAGCTCATTTTAGAACAATGGAACTCATATTCGCACAAAATAACCAAAAACAAGTGTAAGATGGATGAATTGAGAACCAAGAACAGTATTTTTCAATCAGGGATTTCAACCTTCAGTTTCTCACGCTGCGTTTATTCCCTTGCTTTTACGATTTATATACCGTTGAAATAAAAAAATGCACTTTACATTCAAAGACTCGTCAAATGAATAAAAACTGAATTGGTAACTTTTAACATTAGCCATCGATCCTTCAAGGCAGATCCAACCGCACCAGTGCGGCCACATGTCTATTTTCATAACTGTCACTTGCAACTGCTTCTCTCTTCAACTCTGATTCATCAGCTTCTCTACTATGTGATCCTTCAGTGTTCCACGAGACCTGGTGCAGTCTGGGTCCAACATTTTGATAGTTTGACATCCCCCCTCAAGATGAGTATTCCACAAGCTCATCTTGGAGAGAAGGGAATGAAAAATAGCAGCAGAAAGAGGCTTGGTCAAAACATCCGCAAGTTGTTGCCTGGAAGCAATGTGTTGTGGAAAAATCAGCCCGACCTTGTATTAATCCTGGACAACATGGCAATCTATCTCTATATGTTTTGTCCTTTCATGAAATACTGGGTTTGCCGTGATCTCCAGAGCAGCCTTGCTATCGCAATAGAAAGCCACAGGCAGCCTTGGACTTATGTTGTAATCCTGGAGCATATACACAATCCATTGCAGCTCATGCACCACTGCGGCCATTGCAAGGTATTCTGCTTTAGCCGAGGAACAAGCAATTGTGGCTTGATTTTTTGTTTTCCAAGAGATGAAACCCCACTGAGAAAGACACAAAATCTAGAAAGTGAGTGTCTAGTGGACTTGCAGCTTCCCCAGTCTACGTCACTGTAGACCACCAGGTTGGATGAGGAGCCACTAGGATAGAAAAGTCCAGTATTCTGATGACCTGCTATGTATCACAGAATGTGCAGTGCTTCGTACCAATGTGAGTCATGAGGTGCATTCATAAACTGACTTAATTGTTGGACTGAATAGGTGATGTCCGGTCTTGTATAGTTGAGGTAGAGCAGGCGACCTACAAGTCTTCGATACTTTTCAGCATTATGATACGAAGGAGAGCTGTCTGCATCAACATCTTCAAATCTAATATCAGAAGGTAATGGAGTAACAGGTGGTTTGCAATGTATGTGTCCTGCATCCATGAGGAGATCACAAACATATTTCCTTTGGCTAAGATATATTCCATGTTTTGATCTTGTAATTTCCATGCCAAGAAAATACTTGGCATCTCCCAACTCCTCTCCCAAGTACCTGATAGTGAAGGCTCTATCCAGATATGATTTCACACGCCCCATTTCATCCACAGAAGTTCCAATCATTAGCACATCATCCACATAGATCACGAGGTAGATGAGATGCTCTCCCGTGGATAGATAAAAGAAACAAGGATCATGGTAGGATTGTTTAAAGCCGTAAGCACTGAGTTTGTTGGTAAATTCAATATTCCACTGTCTTGAGGCCTGTTTCAAACCATAGAGAGATTTAAGCAACTTACATACCTGCCTCTTTTTTGCCTTCTCATACCCGAGTGGAGGATGCATGTAAACCTCCTCTTCCAATGATCCATGAAGGAAGGCATTGTTCACATCAAGTTGATAGATTGGCCAACATTTAGCAGCGCCCAATGCAAACAAAATACGCACTGTCACAACCTTTGCTACAGTACTAAAAACTTCAGAAAAGTCCTCCCCTTCCACTTGATTGTATCCTTTTGCGATGAGGCGTGCCTTGTACCTGTCTACTGTTCCATTAGGATTACATTTGACACGGTAAACCCACTTGCAACCTATGGCCTTCTTACCATTAGGCAGGTGAACCAGTTCCCAGGTATTGTTAGTTTCCAGTGCCATCATTTCCTGCTTCATGGCTAGTGTCCAGTATGCATCTTACTTGGATTGAGTATAATTCTTAGGTTCTGTCACAGTGGATAAATTTGCAGTAAATTCACAATAATCGTTTGTGAATAGACAGGACTGATCTGTAGGTGCAGGTGATGTATTCTGGCATGTATCAGCATGACTCTGGAACACATGAAAATCCTCCATCCATTTAGGTGTTGTCATTGCTCTGGAACTTCTTCTGAGTTGTGGCAACTCCATATCACCAATGGCGGAAGAAGTACTAGATGTTGAAACATCTTTGTCAGGGTCTGGATCATCATCACTTGAAGGACTGAACAGTTCTGCTCTATCCCCTCCATCAGACATTGGCTGATCATCAGCAGTGACTGCCATAGGGCTATTTACAGGATCACTGGAACTCATCATATGATAATCAGAGTTTTGCTACTCAGAAAAAATATCAGCATCATCATGCTTGGGGTAGAAGTGTGTTTCATGGAACCTCACATCTCTTGAAACCACAATTCTATTAATGGTAGGTACAACACTTTGTACCCCTTCTGTCCAGGAGGATAACCAACAAAAATCCCCTTTAAGGCTCTTGGATCCAACTTATCTTTACCTGGCCGAACATCCACAATAAAACAGATACATCCAAACACTCTTAGATGCTTGAGATCAGGTTGCTGTTGAGTCAAAACCATGACTGGTGATTCCCAGTTCAAGGTTATGCTTGGCCAATGGTTCAATAGATATGTAGCTGTCAGTAAGGCTTCTCCCCAAAAAGTTGTTGGCAAGTTAGCTTGGAAGAGTAGGGCCCTTGCCACTTGCAATAAAGTCCTATGCTTGCGCTCTACTACACCATTTTGTTATGGTGTATAGACACAGCTTCGTTGATGTATTATCCCATTGACATGAAATATTGCACTGCAATTTTGGTTTAGGAATTCACTGCCATTATCTGATCTTATTATCCTTACTTTCTTCTCATATTGAGTTTTAACCATCAACACATACATCTCAATTATATGTGGAACCTCATCCTTGCTTCTGAACAGGTAAGTCAAGGTACATCTGCTGTAGTCATCTACTATAGTCAAGAAATATTTGCAGCCACTCAAAAAACATAGCTTGTATGGCCCTCATACATCCAAGTGAATGAGGTCAAAAATAGATTTAGATCGGCTCAAACGGTCATCAAATTTCAACCGTGATTGTTTGGATAATGGACATATTTCACAAATGTGATCAACATTCTGCACAGCATGAAAAGTATCTGATGTACTCAAATACTTTATTACATCAAAAGATGGGTGTCCTAGTCTATTATGCATCAACTTATGGTCCACAACAGTGCATATTGTAACTTTGCCCTTTTGTTCTACAGATCTAAGCAGGTTGTTTTCTGAAGACAGCAGGTGTGAATCATAAACATCTTGCACCCTTTTCAGTGTTGCTGGATCAAAAGACCTTGCATTCAAAATGTACAGCTCCTTTTTTACATCTCCTACAACTATGATTCTGCGAGCCTTAAGGTCCTGCACAATGCAACTGTTAGGAAAGAACCGAAAAAGGATGTCTGACTGCAAGGATAGTTTCCTGACTGACAGTAGATTGTATTTAAATTCTGGTATGTTAAGGCAGGACTTCAATAAAACAATTTTTCTGAGATTAACATCACCACTGCGACAGGTTGCATGCTTCTATCAGGCAGCCATACAGGCGTCATTGCAAGGAAAGGACATGTATTTGATAACAGCTTAGCATTAATACACATATGATTTGTTGCGCCTGAATCAACTATCCATTCATTGTCAGATATTTTTGCATTTCTATTAGGTGAAAGAAACTGAAAAAGCAGTAGTACCTGCAAAGTCATCAAAATGAGCCATGTTTATCATCAACTTATTACCCTGGTCTGCTACTCCCTTTCCCTTAGAAAGTCTGTGAATCTCTTTCTGCATGTTACCTATCACCTCATACAGATTTGTGAAGTCATCTTTTTTCATATCAAGTGGTGAATATCCACATTTTCCTTCATCTGAGGCTTCAACTTGATTCATAGAATAGTTTTGCTTTCCTTTATTTATTTGATCAGATTCTCCTTGACGATATCCTTTGAGCTTATAACACTCTTCAATTGTATGCCCTGTCTTGCCACAATGAGTGCACTTCAAACCATTTTTGTCACCTCTTCTGTCACTCTAACCTTCAGGGCATCCCTTGATCTTAAAGCATTCATTCACTGTATGTCCAGACCTTGTGCAATGAGTACATTTTAGTGTTCCTTTGTCCAGTTTTTGTCCTGTTCCTAAGTCCCTTTTCCAGGCAGTGTGTTTTACCATCATGGCAGCGTTAAGTCCATCCTGCACAACTGCAATGTTGTTGCTAACTTGCTTCTGTCTTTCAACAGTGATAATAATATTGTAAACTTTGTCAATATCCGACAATGGATCACACCGTATGATGTGTCCTCTTTTCGCCTCATAAGCCTTATTCAATCCCATTGAAAATCCCATGACCTTGTCCTCATTTTCTCTCTTCATCAGCATTTCTCCAAGTTCACCATCAACAAGAGGCAGGGGCCTCAACTGCTCATATTGGTCCCAAATGGCTTTCAACTTCCCAAAAAATTCGTGGACACTATTGTTGTTTTGCCTGAGCGTAGCCACGTTTCTTTTCAGTTCAAACAGGTGTGGAAGGTTGGTGGTTCCTAGCCTCTTTTCCAAACTTAACCACATCTTTCTAGCATCGGATACAAACATGTAGGTTTTCATCACTTCAGGTTCCATGGCACCACGAACCCAAGAGTAGACAAGGCTGTTTGCCTTTTTCCATTTTGCATACACCACTGATCCTCATCAGGCACAACCAGGGATCCATCAATAAATCCGACCTTAAACTTTGCTTCAAGCGCCGAGACCATCGCGCTTTTCTATATAAAGAAGTCTGATTCTTTCAACATGAGTGACACCAGCTTCATATCTGGACTGTTAGAGCCACGAACTTGTAATTGTTCGTCTAAGAGATCATCCATTCGTTGCTGGCGCTTCATTGCGAGCAACTTTTTCTCCTTCTCGAGTTCCACTGTCATCTTTCACTGTCCCAGTTCAGTCTTAGCAGTTACACTTTACGAACCCATAACTCACAACCTCGCAACCTCTTACTCTGATACCACTTAGAACAATGGAATTGAGATACACAGAATAATAAAAAAACAAGTGTAAGATGGATGAACTGAGAACCAAGAGCAGTATTTTTCAATCAGGGATTTCAACCTTCAGTTTCTCCCGCTCCGTTTATTCCCTCGCTTTTACAATTTATATATCGTTGAAATAAAAAAAATGCACTCTACATTCAAAGACTCGCCAAATGATTAAAAACTAAATTGATAACTTTTAACGTTAGCCATCGATCCTTCAAGGCGGATCCAACCGCACCGGTGCGCCCACGTGTCTATTTTCATAACTGTCACTTGCAACTGCTTCTCTCTTCAACTCTGATTCATCAGCTTCTCTGCTCTGTGATCCTTCAGTGTTCCACGAGACCTGATGCAGTCTGGGTCCAACATTTTGATAGTTTGACACCCATCCACTGCCAAATTATTTTTAAAGTCCAAAATTTTCATGATATTACTACCTAAAATTATTTTTTCTATAATTAAAAATTAGTTTTCAATGCAATAAAAGTTAATTTTAAATACACTAAAAATCCAAAAAATAAATTTTAATTTATTAAAAACAAATTTATCCTAGATCAAAATTAGTTCCTGCATCCGCCATTGAGCTTACACTAATTTTTTAGGCTAGTTCCACCATTGTCTCCAAATATCCAAAATAGAAATCTCACAACAAGAATTTTGTTTTTAAGATGTATATCTTCTTCTTCTTTTTAACTAAATGGGCCACCGTGTACTCGTGGCTCCAGCAGTCCCGCTGGTTCAGGTTTTTGCTGGACCCTACCCGTTTGGCCCATTTATTCCTTTTGGCTCTATTTTCATTATTACAAATTGCAATTTGAGTGCACTCACAAAGCAAATCCAAGCGCATGGTATAATTATTGATCATGAAATATTGAAATTAAAAAAATAAATTGATTTTACAAGATATTCATATGTACTAACGTAATTGCATATAAAAATGAAATATTATTTAGTGTAAAAGGAAAAAGTGTTAAGGGTTGTCCGCCCCCTTGAAACGGGGTCATCCAATTCCAGCCGTAAAGTGATTCGGATGGATTCATTCAAAAGTACATAGGATGAGATTGGCACAACGGAGCTTGTAATAGAAAGAAATGAAAAATACGCCTAGAATATACCTCTTTTTTCCCTTTAAACTTTGAAGGAAAAAAAAGTTATTCTTGAGGCTTGTTTTGCGCAGGATTTTTAAAATTATACTTATACTTATAAGCACATTTTTTAAAAAAATGAGTGTTTGTGCAGCCCACATTCTACTACTTGTTCTTATTTTAAGAAAGAAAACCTTTTAAAAAATAAGCACATCCTGACCTACTTTTTTTCTTTCTTAAAAATTAGAATGACATTATTGTAAATGCATCATACTCATCGATCAGCAGAAATTTGTTAAATTCATAATTAAATGAAGGCCATTTTGATAATTTACTATTAAATTTATAGTATATAATTAAAATAGAATTTTAAATAATTATCTTTGAAGTACTTGTGCAAAACATCACCCCTCCTTAAAATAAGAACTAGTAGTAGAAGAAGTAGAAGAAAAAATATAAGAAAGAGTAGAAAAAGTATGCGCAAAATAGGGTCTTAATCTACAAATTAAAAAGTTGAGTACCTTGCTCCTACGCGTAGTTTATATGAAATAGCCCTAACACTTGCAGAGCGGATCTAGATAAAAGCTTCATCAAAAAGGTGCAATTTAATTTTTTTTTAAGAGGGTGACCATGGCGATTTTTTTTTTCAAGGAGATCTGAATATGTAAAATCATATATTTTTTTAAAAATAAATAAATTTGACACTGTATAATTGATTTCTCTGTACATTGTACAAAAACTAGAGAAGATGATTATTGATAATTTCATCAAACAGAGTTAGCAATTTAGGGTCTCATTTTACTTATCATTCAACTTCTCATTTGAGTATTCGGTAAAATTATGAAAAAATAAAAAAATTAAAAAAATAGTGTTTGCAGTTAAATTTTTTAAAATATTTTTTGTTTATTCAAAAATTTGCCATTAAAAGTAAAAGGAAAAAAGGTAACCTAAAAAGAGTTTTGATTGAAAAAAATAATAAATAAAGTTTTAAAATACTAATTTCAAATAATAGAATTCAAAAAAATTCTAGGTACAAAGTAGATCAAAAATTTAATGTAGGGGATAATGAATTACAAAAATTTGAACGGTGACCTGTTTGTTTATGTTATGCATTGTATATGATAGAAATTAAAATTCTATTTGTGGAAATTCTTTTTGCAATTCTTATAAAACTCGATTGTCAATTGAGAATTTCAAATAAAATATAATTCAGAAAATAGTCTCGGATTGATAGGTGGAACTTTGCATCCTTTTTCTTTTTGTTGTTATTGATGTTTCTGTTGTGGATGATAACATTCCGTTTGGGGAGGCAATTTCTTTACAGAAGAAAAAGGGATTTTTGCAGTAGAAGTAGACCTAAAACTAGCAATGTCAGATATTCGAGGAACCATTTCTCCTTACAAACAAGCCATGGAAGCACTGGGAATAAATGGAGAAATGATATAGGGCACGAATTTGGGCGCGCGTGTTTAACACATTGGGGCAAAATGACCATTTTGCTCCGTGTTAAAAATCGTGCCAGTATTTAATATGAGGACAAAATGGTCATTTTGCCCTAATTCGTGCGTTCGTGCATACTTATATCATTTCTCGAATAAATGAGAATAAAACAAGTGGAAGAAAAATTGCAGTAAAGTTCAGTTTGGTTGCTCTGTTAATCCAGCAACAAGTAACAGTAACAGTAACAATAACAGTAACAACGGAGGGAATCTTAATTCAATATAGTCAAAGGTTTTGTTTGTAGTTGCAGCCTCCTCCCTCTTGGACCAATTGCCTAAACATCTTTTCAGTGATAATATGATTCATAGAAAAAGTTCAACTCTAAAAAAAAAACATATTTTAGAAATTTGTTCTTCATACCCTGATGGATTGAACGAATTCAGCATCAGAAACAGTTGGATCATCTTCATCAACCGGAGCCGGAAGATTTAGATCTATATTAAGAGCTTCACCGATTCTTGAATTTGGCTTAGAAATGGCTATATTTGCAGAAATTGAACCTCCATTAATAAAATGTGACCTCTTATGTCCCCCGAGAGCCTGCCCTGAAATGAAACACCTGTCGCAGAACGGGCACTGGTGTGTCTTCTCGGATGCAGCGGCGGCGGCGGAACTGCCGTCGGAACGTCCAATTTGCGGCGGTTTGATCTTCTTGTGGCTTGCTCTATGGCCACCAAGAGCCTGATATGATCTGAACAATTTGTTACATTCCTCACATTTGTACTTCCCTTTTACTCTGTTATTACTAGAATTCATCAATTTCTCCGAAACAGAATC
>JAOWBN010000626.1:0-11392 GCA_028565015.1 Pinguicula moranensis | reverse complement strand
TTCATTTTTTCAAAAAAAGTTCTTATAATCCAATTATAAGCATAAGAGGGTCTGCGCAAAACACCCCCTTATTGTAGCTCAGCCCATGATTCCTTCAATAAGTCCGAGTTCTCAGCAAGTGTGTTTTGTTGATTAATGCACTCTGCCAACGCATGCATCTCCTCCTGTTTCCTCTTTATGTGCTGCAACCAGGGGCGGATGTAGGGGGGGCTTGACGGCCCGTCCAGCCCCCACCCCACCCCTTAAATATTATATTATTAAAAAAATAATAAATAATAATAATATATTAATATTTTAGTTATAACATTTTTTAATATTTTTTGTAATTCATTTTATTAAAAATTAAGTTTGCAGTATATAAAATAGTCAAATTTTTATTTTTATTATTATTTAACTGATAAAATTATTATTTTTCATAATTATTGAGCAGATAAATTATTTTATTATCACTATTCACCCGTCTCATAAAAACACATAGCCCCCTAAAAATTTTTTTACCCAAATAAATTATTTTTTTTCATCTCAATAAAAATTTTAGCCCACCCTAATTTTTTTTTCTAAATTCGCGCTGCAACAAGTTACCATTTGCTTGAGACTTCCAGGTGCTTACTAAATCTTTTAGGTTATTCAATTTCTTCTTTAGTCCGAACTGGTAGAATCCAGTTTGCAGATCAGCTTTCCATTCTATTCTCACCAACTGAACAAAATCCTGCTCCAGTAACCAAACATCAAAAACCTTGAACGGTTTTGTCCCCAATATTTAACTTCCTCTGCCAGTACAATAGGGGACCGATCAGATATAGTCCATTCTAGTCTTTTTCATCTAGATTCGGCCGTGTATCAATCGATGTACAAGAGACAAGAAACCCATTAAGTTGACTTGCACAGGCACCATACCTTCTAAAATATGTGTAGCCACCACTCCGTAGGGGGAGATCAATCAAACCAAATGTCCTGATAAAGCTATCAAATTCTATTGTTTCTATTAGGAGCTGAGAGATCTGACCACATTTCTCCAAGGGCTATCTGACTGCATTCCAGTCCCCAACCACACAAACATGTGAGATTGCTGTGGTACTGATTATTTGCTCAATTTTCCTCCAAAGCCTCCTTTACCCTACCAACACTCCAGGCGCATAGACATTCAGTATGAGAATTGGGATGACTAATTCCCTCCACTTCCCTTGTATCGCTAGAATACCATCATCCTTCCAACTACTATCCAACTGAAAGGCAAACTGTCCAAAACTCAAAATCCCTCCAGATGTACCATTATATAATTTTACCACTATTCAACCCTCTACATTGCCAATAGCATTTCATACAACTATGGATTCACTTACTACAATTTAGATTCTTGAATACATAAAATATCAGCAGAATTTTAACAACCCTGTTGTATTAACAAGAGTTAAAATGTAAACAAGGTTGTAATAGGGTAAGATCTTGCAGACAAACAAGAATATGATTTGTAAGAACATGGGGCGAGTAGAAAAACAGAGTGAGAGGACAACGAGGACCTTTTCAAATTGAAGAATACGCTTACAATGTTCTGTCTTCTTACAACTCTATTCATGTATTATATCCATGTTTACTCCACTAATAAACTACCACATGTCTACTCACTAACCACTGCTACAATTTGACTAGGTATGTTAACAAAAGAATATCATAAGTTGCTAGAAATAAGGGAAACGTGTGGGTCAGTAACTGCACGTGGTTTCTCTATCTGTAAGCCCAACTCAACCACGTTCTTCTTCTGCCATTGGTCCAACGTGGTTACGAGTGTTTGGTTTAAATCCTCGTCTGTTTTTTCTTCCCTAATAGATAGATTGCTTTATATTGACATCCAATTCTCCCGCCCTTCTTTCATCTTCTTTATTTGAATTTGGCGTGAACATGACATTGCCCCCTCTTTATAGGATCCTTGTCCCCAAGGATGGACGCTAGGGAAGGGTTTGTGGATGAAATTCTCATCTTCCCAGGTTGGTTGATTCTAAGTTAATCCGGACCATCTGACCCTAATCTTCTTAATAGGACCATTCCTGTAGAATTTGAGGTGCTGAGTAAATCTCATAAGTCCCATCTTTTATTTCCATTGGACGTACCTTGGAGATGCCATCTCTATGCTTCAATTTTTCCTTCAGAAACATGGACTACGGGGTGGATTTTTGATCATTCGGGTAGTTCCAAATGGAAGGCTACTTCTCCAATTTTTCCCGAAGTTGTATACAGTCCATAGTACATTGGGGAGAGCTTCATATTCTTCCAGAATTGGATAGAGTTTTGGCGGGGTGGAGTTTGAGGTAAACTTGGTCCCCTACTTGGTAAACTTTTTCTCTCCGGTGTCTGTCAGCATTGATTTTCATTCTTTGTTTAGTTAGAGTCAAATTCTGATTCAGAGAATTTTGAACTTCCGCCCCCTGCCTAAATAGCTACTTCATTGATTCTGTTGCAGGATCTGGACTGACTGGGATGGAGATCTTTTTTTGCATCATCTCCATAAAGAGCTCTTAATGGAGTCATCCGAATGTTGGTGTGGTACAAAGTGTTGTACCAATATTTGGCGAGGGATAACCACTTGATCCATGAGTGGAGCTTTTGGTAGCACATACAACGAAGGTATGTTTCCAAGCACCTATTCACCCTCTTTGTTTGTCCATCTGTTTGTAGGTGGTAGGCTAAACTCATTCAATCTTTATGCTTGCCGCTTTCTTAGTTTAGTTTAAACGTTGCTGGTAAATACGCTATTGATGCACATATACGTGATGCACTTTTATGTTGCAAGTGTACACGTCGCATAAGTAATAAAGTGATGAATATGATGTCGAACCTCAAGGATTGGAATCAACAATCACTAACATTCACAAGTTTTATACAATTGAACAAAATAAAACTGTGTTGATGTTGATACTACTCTAGTCATTAACTACAAACAAGGAAAAGAACAACGATGAGTAAAATGCAGTGGAATGAAGATGGATTTAATACAATAGGTTAAGATATCCAGGGTGATTGCAATTTCACCATTTAAGTGCCTCATGTAGATTAAAACCTAATTAGTCATGAGTTAATTGTCTTATGGCCTACCGAATTCACCTATCTTAGACTCTTATGGGTCCGTTTGGTAGACGGAGACGTAATCCGACTTCGCGGATTACTTTGGGTTTTTGTTGGTTTATTTTTTTGTCCTATGTTTGGTAGTGACATGTAGGGATTACCAGTACGGTTGTTAGCTGCTTGGTATCTGCGTTCAAAACTGAGGATTACACTGAAATGAAATATATGTCGGTTGTTTTACTAAAATGCCCCCGAAACCCTAGTTCTTCCGCAGTGGGCCACCATCGACCCTAGCCCCGATTCGAGGTGATTCCACCGCCCCTTCCTTCTCCTTTCTGTAATGTTTATGCCGTCATTGAACCCAACACCGACATGGGTGATTCCGCCAACCCCAACACGGTTGATTCTCCTTCGCCGCCGTAGAAGTCGTCGTATGCCTCCGTTGAACGAAGCAAAAACGAGTGCAAAAATTGTTTGAAAAGAAATCCGCCTGTGGGTTTAGATAAACTCAAATGCAGAGGAGGAGATGAGGAGCAGGGCGACAACGTCCAGGAGTGAAATCTGACGTAGAAAACTAGTCCAAATCGGATGGAGCGAATGAGGCAAAAGTGCTTATATAACTGGTTTTCTATAATATTTGTGGGTTATTAAGGGCAAAATACTCAATTCATTAGGCGAGTAAATGTGGGATTGCCTAAGCCCTGCATCAATCCCGGACAAAAATGTAAGGTTGTCTGTGTGTTATCCCTGCCCGATAAGTTATCCCACGGGCAGGGGAAATGGCGGGCGAGGACCAAACATTGGAGCAACTCGGATAACTTAGCAAAAAACGGAAATATCCTTCTTCAAACACAGTACAAAACGTACCCTATCTCTCTTGAGCTGTAAGCGTCCTTCACTGGTTTATAGATAAGCATCTCTTGATGCACATATAGATAAATTGGAGATATTACTCTCAAGTGACCCTTACATAGTAACACCAATCCTATAGGCATTCTCCGGCTACACACTCAATGTGGGACTTACTATCCCTAGCATAACTTGTGTCTCTCGCCCTCCTGATACGCTTAGTGCATCTACTCACGTTTGATCAGACATAAATAGATAAGGATGAAGAACAACAAGATCAAACACTATAAACACAACTAAACACGGTAAACATTCCATAAACTTCATGAGTTCCTTAAGGGTTACATCGCTCCCTTGGATTTAAGTGTTTAACTCATGCTCAAGGCACGAAGCAATCTACAAACACACAACATTGAGTACATCACAAGACAAGAAGAGAATCATATCAGAGTTGCAAGATGGTGACTCAAAACCCTCTATTCTTGAGCACTCTTGTTCTTGTGATTCACTGGCTTCTTTGTGTTGATTCTGTCTTATATACCATTTCAGTATCTTCCCGTTAAAGCTTCCAGACTAGTGCAGTCGTACATTAGTCTGCCTACTAAGTGTGGAGTGACATATCACTTTGCAAACTCATGGGATCAGGAATTGGTGCCACGTCTTGGATAATTGGGGCTTACTTTTGGAGTCGAAATGACTTGAGTCTGCAAAAAGGAAGGAAAACATGTATAAAAGGCTTATCGCATCATCGTTATTTAGTCAAATCATACTCAAATAGTGTGCATTTATTGGGTATAAATTCGGCTCATCAACATCCTCAATCTAAATAAATTTAAATGCACAATGAGGATGTGTGTAAAAGTGTACACCTAATTCTGATTCATGCAACTTCTTCTGCTTACAGTCGTTACCAACTTTAGTGTTACGTCATACATAGATATGTCAACCACAGCCAGAACCGTAGGGGTTTTCTCACTTTTAGGTCAGGTCCCTTCTTCAAACTCAGACTTACAAATTTTTCCTCTCAACTTTTCTTTAGTTTATTTTTCATCTCCTTCACTTTTTGCCATGCCAAAATGATCAGCGATTGGGATAGACATTATTTTGGAAGCCAATGCATTTCCCTTTCATCAGATTCATACGTTGGGCTATAGAGTATTTACATATGTGACAATACAAGAGTACTATGTACATAAAAATGCTCTTCTCCTTTCTCAGTATAGGGAAACTACCACCATCCTTGAATGTTGCAATTACTTAGCTACCCTTTGAAATACAGAGTATAATTTATTTATTTATCTTTATTTTTTCTGCCTTTTTCTTTTCTTTTCTCTTCTTCTTCTTTTTTGCTTTTTGCTTTTTCCTATCCATCACTTGTCCCAATCTTGGTTTAGACTCAAAGGGGTTACTTTTTAACGAAAGAAAAATGTTTGAATTTTTCTATTGGTCGTAGCCTAAAGTCGGATACCTTCCCCAATATAAAATTTTCTTCCTTAAATTTCTCCCCCGATTTTGTCCTTGGCTGATTTCTCTTATGTATCGGAAGTTTTTTTTTTATGGTAACAACCATAAAGCAAACAGAATAATAGCTACGTAGACAGAAGCAAACACATAGTCCAAAACATACAAGGTTCAATGTAAAGATCAGTAGCACAACAAATAAATTCAAAGTTCAGCAAACAAATAAACAGTTCAGCAGTTCAGCAACCAATTAATTCCCCCATCCCCAAACTTAGCATTCACTGTCCGCAATGGATAAAGAGACTAGGACTTCAAGCAATACTCCCTTGAAGGCAGGCAGAGCCATGCTTTAGTCATAGTCTGATCCTCATCCTCATCTTCGTCCTCGTCCTCCTCCACATCGTCCTCTTCTTCTTCATCTCTAGTCACAGTGGCTGCCTTACTTGATGGTGCAGATGGAGCAAAGTTCAATGGAGGTGGTAGTGGGCTGACAGAATATTGCACCCCCTTCATTGAGGACATCAACACAAAATTTGGGTATACTACGGATATGCAGCAATAAGAGTGGTCCACAAAGACCTCCCACTAATCCGGG
Organism: Pinguicula moranensis; assembly: GCA_028565015.1. NCBI lineage: Eukaryota > Viridiplantae > Streptophyta > Magnoliopsida > Lamiales > Lentibulariaceae > Pinguicula > Pinguicula moranensis. Next base: position 5,427 of record JAOWBN010000626.1, on the reverse strand, counting down.
TTTGGAGCAGCAATTGCTAGAGGCATGACTGGTGGAGGCTTCTTGAGCTTATGGATCAGAGTTGGTACCTGTAGAGGAGGGATAGGAGTCGCCAATTTGGCTTTACCTTTGGACATGGAGGTGGTAGCTGCAATAGATTTCACTGGGGTAGCTTTAGTCTTGGGTCGTCGGCGGTCAGAGTAAGCGCCCAATTTGCTTATCAGCGAAGGACCAATATCCAAAACAGGAGGAAATAGCTTCTCGTCCTTAGCCAAAGCTACTGCAACCCTTTAGACACATAGTGGTAATCAATGAGGGAAAGTGCAATGAGTTTGGTCGCTTCTCCAAGGCAGCCAGACTCTCCATAATATCCTTGTAGATGACTTTTCCCACATCAATGCTTCAGCCAGTTTCAATGACATGGATGAGCAACAGTCATTTTAGCTTGATGTCCCCTGTATTGGTGGTTGGCATCATTATGGTGCAAGAAGTGCCACATAAGGACAATGGCACAACAATCTGATTAGTTCACCCCCAATTCAATTTGTTTGGTTCCAGTGGACATGTTCCAGGCCATTCTCGGAGAACATAGGTACTCAGCCACATCAACTAGATATGGGTATCCCCCATTGAACTTTGAAAACTCATCTTCACTTAGGCACACAAGATTATGAACCTGATATATTTTTTCCAGACTAAATGGCACACAAATTCATCTAACATAAACTTTTGAATTATTTGTTACAGCTAGGTTTGCATAAATACCCCTCACCAAATTCGGTGCATACTCAGTTGGAGTTCTAAAGAATTGAGTCCAATAGTGATCCTTAACAGTTTTCCTAATGGTGTGCATGCATCCCGATGCAAAACTCCTCTCCTGAATCTCATCAAACACACCCATAGTATAATCATAAAAATCATTAGCAATAGTGTTCGAAAACTTCTCGTTAACACTAGATTTAGTAAGTTTTGCTTTCTTAATAGGCATGCTTCTAAACTCAAAAAAAACTAAAGAAATGAGTTCGAGTGAGATGTCACTTACTGTGAAATACCTTAGAAAACTTGCACTCCGACTGATTCTTGCTTCTGAAGTGACATGAACTGCACTGTGTAGCCAATAGGATGTTGTCATTTAGGGTTAGTCGCTATCAAAACTTGAGTCGCTGCTCAAGGCGGGACAACTGCCATGTTTTTATACCGGGGCCTAAGTGGGCCTTTAATTTAATCCGTGGCCGTTACTATGCCTTTATTGGGTCGGACATGGGTGAAGAAAAATTAACTTTCGATTACGTTAACTGTGTATGAACTGAACGTGTTGATCATGAACATTGAATGAGTAATCAGAGCTTCTCCTCATAGTTCCTGCTCCATGATAATTTCTCCTTGATATTATGGTGGTTATGTTCTTGTAGGTTACCCCACAGAATATACCAAGAGACGTTAGTCTGTGATGATTAATCAAAGCGTATATAACATTAATTCACATTTTTTAGGAATATAAATACTAATAACTGTCACTAGGAACTTATAATTGTCTGTCCATTGCAAATGGAGCTGGAAGAGTCATCATTGACAATATTTTTAGCTTTGTGCCAATAATGGCCTAGAGCAAAATGGCTCTATCGAATTTCAGTGCTTCTATTTAATGAAGTTGTTGGAACTCAATATATCAAATGACGCAATGCATATTGGGTCGCAAGGGAAACGACCTCTTTGTATTATTACAAAATAAAGGCTGCCTATATCTGATTCCCTAGACCCCAACTTAGTTGGGAATATACTGGGTACGTTGTGAATTATGGATTAAGGAGGAATTTATAACTGCCTTTCCAAAAACTTAACACATTTAATAACATAATGTTGATTGAGTTAAGTAGAAAGAGTAAGGGTGCATCCCTGAGTGGTGCAAAAAAACAAGTATTGGGTTGCCTCCCAAGTAGCTTTTCTTTATTGTCCTTATCTAAACATTCTGAAATTACTTCAGTGAGCTGAGGCATTTAGCGTTTCTAACATGTTTGACTTTAATATTGAAGTTTTTTTTATTAAGCCAAAATTCATTAAAAGTAAAAAGTATGTACAAGCTTTCTTACCAAGGATAAGAAAGTACGAAATAAAAGTAGAGAAAAAATACCAAGAAAAAACAGATCAAAGAATACATGATGCACCCAAAGAGGTGTGTACAGGATCAAGGTTTGAGGTGGTGCAACAACGATCAATTGACAATCAACTATGCAGGTTACGATATAAAATGACTACAGGGGTTATTACCATGCTAAAAACCCAGCTCTTCTTGCTCACCTTATAGCATTGAAGTCTTGAAATTGCTGTAGTAGCCCAAACAACAAAAACTTAATGGTTACTGCAGCAGTGATTTGTTGATCTTCAGCTATGATAGCCGCCATATAATTCTGGCTACGAGAGTCTTTACTGTATTAGTTACCACAACTCAGCCTGGTCATCATATAACATCACAGCCATTTGATTGTTGCCACCTTGTTTTGCACCCCTTCCTCCATTTCAAAGCATACTCAGACACCATCTTGTTGATTTGTGACCAATTCCTTCTTTATCACTAAAGCCACTGATCCGCCAATTATCCTATTCAGATCGAGAAGGCCTTCAATACTTTCTATTGTGTTCACATGAGATCGTGTCCAAGCATCAAAGGGCTCTTCAATTCGTTCTACTGTGTAATCAACCACCTCAAAGGATGTCAGTGTCTTTGTCTGGTTAAGTTTTATGGACTTCTACTTAATTGAGTTGATTAAGGATATTGATTTGTGAGATTGAATTGAATTGAGTCAAATCCAATACCACTTACCTATGGCAAGAAAGTTGAGTGGTAGAGGGCCTGCCCAAAAATGGGTCTAGTTAAATATATACTTTCAAGATTACACGGTGGTCGAATCTAAGAAATCCTTTAGCCTGATTGGTTTCCTTCGGGAGAGGACGATTCGTAGGATTGTGAGATTCTTGGGCTTTGAAGCTATTTAAAATTTTGGAAGACTACTATGGGAGGTAATTCTTGTTAACTTTACATGGTTTATTATTTGTGTTTGGAAATCCTCTCCAACAAGAACAATCGGATGAATCAAAACCATGGTGTCTTTAATTTCGTCTTATTTTCTTTCAATTCTCCTTGTTTCTTTCGAGATAATTAAAAAAATTGTTTAAAAAAAATTCCAATTTCCCTTCACTTCTTCGGTAAACCTCAGATCACCCCTTCAATTGGCCATCCACCAAATCCTTGATCACAACAAGTAATTAAGTGAATTTTGGAATTTTCCTTTTCTCTATAATCCCAATTTGATAAACTCATCTTTAATTGTTTGCGTGGGGATTTGGAGACTCCGCCTTAATCCCGGAAATCATCCTCGTAAGGCCAAAAGAGATCTCAGATGCTCCCATCATTCCGCACGTAGATCTTGTACCTTGCTTCACACTTGTGAACTTAAGCTGAAACCTTAAGAGTACGTTTGGTAGTTGGATATGGTCAATCCCTCTTCGTGTACTACTAGTGGAATACTGTGGGTTAGAAATTTTAACCCCTTGCTTTGTAATGGTCAGACGGGATAACATGTTCGAGAAAGAAACCATTTGGTACTGAGTAATAACCCACGAGTTGTCCTTCAATGATTTTAATACGCTGTGCTTTTACCAAATTCCCTCAAAATTGAGGTATAAATTTTTAAGATCCATAGATTAAACCCTAGATCTGACCTCGTGTTCTTGACGAATCTCTCCAGATATTATGGTGCACAGATGAAAAAAAACCCACCATCAATCGCCGCCCGCCCGCTATAGCCATCGTCCAGCCGACGACGTCTGGTCAAGCCCCCTACCAAGTTCTTGTAACGCATATATGCCTGTGCATACATAAGAGGGATACAATATGAAGTCAAACGCCCCCATGCGGCCATCACAAAAGCTCCACTAAACGCAAAATCGGTGACCTAGAAGAATATCCCATCATCATTTGTGGAGAGGAGCCCGATCCCACACTGCCATGTTCCCACTATTCCCATCTTCTTACATCAGAGTGAATACTTCACATAGCGATTGGGTTTTAATGTTTTTCACTAATATTTATGTTGTTTTAGTTATTCTATTTTGAACTTTATGTAGATCTTTGTATGCATATGTATGTCGGAACTTCTGCATTTTCATATTTGTGTTTTTGAGCTTTCTTGATGATGAACATATTTGTTTGTGTTTAATGTTCTTCAATGATGTAGTTCGGGTTCTTTGTGAAACTTCTGTAGTGTATAAATTCCAGTTTGTCATGTCTCCATCTTTTGATTTTTTTTTTAGGAATTAGATTGCAGTTTGTCATATCTATGTAACGAAGGAAGACCTCCGTCTCCATTTGTAGATGCATCATAAATTGTAGTTTAAAATACAACATATAATTGATGACAAAGTTGTACCAAAAAAACATTAAACTCAACCAAATAATCAGACACTTGTACCTAAATGCAGAGGATGCACCAATGGGTGTAGCTCGTTTCATCATCTTCTTTACTCTATAATGAATTGGATAACAACTGCATTGTACCCACTATCTTCCCATCATCTCTGATAGCAACATTATCCCCTGCCCACAAGCAATATGAGTTATAAACTCAACCTTCATCTTCAAAAAATCCCCTGGTTACAAGCAATTTGGATTCTTGGGTGAAAGATGCATCATAAAATGCATAGTTTATTTTATCTGTATAATCATACACCTGTACCAAAAAAAACATGCTTATTCTCTTTTGAAACACTTGTACAATGATCAACAACTATTAATTCTTAACAACAATGATCGAATAGGAGATGCCATAACTAACTAAACACCTGTAAAATAGAAGCAAGGCTACACAATTACTACATAGATGAAAGGTTCTGAGTTGCAACACAAGTAAGGCCAAAAATTGGATCAAAGTCATTCTATTTTCACAACGATTAGTACCTATATAGCTACACAATATAGGCAAACAAAACACACATAATCAACCTGCGCATAGAAATTAACAAGTAATTCTTCCTGTTAAAGAATACATCAGTTCATCTCAATTTTCCTTGGCAAAACAGCTGGATAAATTCAGCATGACCCTCTCCATCCAAATTGGACCAATAGTATATTGTCCATCATGCCTGATCAAGTGATCTACAAGGCGCACCCTATTCTCCAAGTTTAAATCTTTGTACTCCTGTAGATGCTTCATCAACTTGTCTCAGGCTTTACGATTACTATGCTATCTCCAAAATAGTTGAAGACACGGGTTTACTTGTTACTAATTTCGTCTAGCCTATAGTTTTCTTTAGATCTCTTGTTTCACTCCTTTTTTTTTCTTTTTTTATAAATAGGAAGATCCTTCGGATCTCATTTGGATATTAAAACAAAAGGATTACCATATATAACACAAAATTTCTCCGCCGATTCCTTCTAGTCGAGCCTCCCGG
>JAOWBN010000615.1:0-11392 GCA_028565015.1 Pinguicula moranensis | reverse complement strand
CCGGAATCACCTATTTATAGGAGCCCGGAATCAATTACACAATTGATTAGGATGTTAGTGGAGTTAGTGGGGTTAGTAGGGAGGAGAAACATTTTCTCCACTCTCCCACTCTCCCCATAACCCCCCATATTTTCCAACATATATACTATTTACTCAGTTCATAACTTGACAGTATGGCGGCCACTCACTGACTGACCGGGCTAATTCCACTCAAAACACTAACACTTGTCTTCATCTTGGCTTGATAAATTATAGGTTCTCTCTGGTTTTGTTTCAAATGTTGTTTTTCATAAAGTCAAATTTAAGGACTGATTTGCATAGATGATGAGGGACATGTTACAGTTGTCACAGTTGAGCACGACTACAGAGTTGAATTATTTTATAATGCGATAAAATGTCAAGTGGATGAAATCAACTATAGATTGCCTAATGAAATAGTTAAACTTCTTCAGTTCAGTACTGCTTTGGATCGAAGAGAGAAGTTTAAATCATTTGACATTGATCGTATTTGTAGTCTTGCTGAAAAGTTTTATCTAGATGATTTTTGTCAATAAGAATTACACTATTTGAGAACTCAACTAAACATTACAAGTTTGATATACTTTCTCATGACAGTTTCCAGGATTTGTCAAATATTTCTGAATTGTGTCGGACATTGACTGATACAAACAACGCATAAGACTACCATTTGATTGACAGACTGATCCGATTTGTTTTGGCACTTCCAGTTAGTACTACAACAACAGATAGTGCATTTTCAGCTAGAAGCGTATCAAAAGTATTGTTTGCAATAGAATAGAAAGTCAATATATTTCGGATTCGATGTTTATATTGAACGATAATTATCTAGTAACATTGACTTGAATTCTATTATCGATGAATTTTATAGTAAGAGTGATCGTCGGGAGAATATTTAGATATTTTATTATTAATTACTTTAAATTTGTTAATTATTTTGATGTAATGTTATTTTTATATTATATTAAATATTTTTATTTTTTATTTTTATTTTTATTTTTGAGCATAAAAGAAAATAATGACAAAAAAATAATAGCCTAAATTCTTTTAAGGCATTTAGTCCACCTATTTTTGAGGTCTAATTTCGCCTTGGTGTAGGGTTTTTTTTCCCTATTGGGTTTCAGATGATGGGCTTAATTTAGGTCACGAAGGTTGGAGTATCGGCAATTGAAGCGCAATCTTGGTAAGGTCCAAAACGTTTACCAAAGCTCAGCGGCGTCAAGGTTTTCCCGCGAACACAAAGCTGGGAATTGGGATACTTCATACCTTTCCTTTTCGATGCGGCAGTTACGTCGCAGCATTGCGGTGGGCAATAATTATACTCGATCGGGTACGTTGAGCTCCGATTTTGTGCTTTTGAAATTAACTTGAGCTTTTTATCATCATTCTGAACTCCATAATCAGTTAATTGAAACTGGTTTTATCGCACTCGACCTTGTCTTGTCGGATTAATGTAGTAGTTCTTGCTTGTTTGGTAAATTGAAATCTTGATAGATTTCTAGACAATTCCTGCACTTAAGCAAGAGTTTTGGACTTAAATTAGCTCATTCATATATAGGTTTTGTTTGCGGAGAGAACTTGAGGATTATCATTTTATTGAAAACGTGGCTCGATTCCCGTTTAACAGATTTCTGTGCTGCAACCATCTTTGGGGAAAACCTTGATCAGAGCTCGATGGATGAGTTTCGGAAATGTGTCATGGCTTGTTCTGCTTCAGATCATTGTCATTTAATTGCTTCCTTTCACATAAGAGCTTTTAAGCAAGTTGGTTAGTTTTGAACCTTTTTTTTTTCTGCTCATATTGTCATTTGATATTGGATTTCTGTACTGCTCATTGTTATTTTTTCCTATCAACCCGAGGATGCCAATCTTTATTCACAGTTCTCTTAGTTAAAAGCATCCATCTGTGCATATTACATGGTGCTTTTGTTGTTGGAGCTTTCTTTTGGTTATGGAATTTATGTGAATCGCTTTTGTTATGACTGAGTCATTGTTGTTCATCTCAGTAATGATTAAACAAATGTTATTATGGCAGACAGGATCAGATAATTTTTAACCAAATCAGGAAAAAGTTTGAAAGATGAGCATCTGGATGTTATGTCTAAGGCATGGGCGGAATGGTACCAGTAAACCCATCATTCAACCATTCGACCTTGAACCTCGTACAGAAGTGCAAAAACTTATACACCTTCAAACAAGTTCATGCCCAAGCGATCACTTCAGGCCTCGTCCTCCACACTTATCCTGTCAGCCGTATTCTGTTCGTATCTTCTACTCTTGCTACCGTTTCTTACACATTGGCAATGTTCAACCAAGTCATAAACCCAAGCATTTTTCTCTATAATACCCTCATCTCATCCTTCATTCAAAAAGACCAACTTCAAGTTGCCCTTTCACTTTATGATGAAGTTATTTTTGAACCCTACCTCAAACCAAATAATTATACATACCCATCTCTCTTTAAGGCTTTTGGAGCCCATAAATTGCTCAAGCATGGCGCTGCCCTGCATGGCCATGTCCTAAAGTTCCTGTACGCCCCTTACGATAACTTTGTTATGGCCTCATTGCTAAATTTTTATTCAAGATGTGGGAGAGTTGGTATTGCTAGATACTTTTTTGATCAAATTGAGGAGCCGGATTTGGCCACGTGGAACTCTATATTATCTGCATATGCCCGCTGTTCTAATCATGTTGATGGAAATAGTAGCTCGTCAATGGAGGTCTTAAGTTTGTTCAGCTGCATGCAGAAGTCATTAGTGAAGCCGAATGAGGTAACGATGGTGGCTTTAATTACTGCTTGTGCTGACCTAGGTGTCCTCATCCAAGGCACATGGGCTCATGTTTATGTTATCAGACATAATCTTGATCTTAACCATTTTATTAGTACAGCGTTGATAAACTTGTATTCAAACTCTGGTTGCCTCAGCATTGCTAGGCAGTTGTTCGACCAACTCTCTTTTAAGGACACATTTTGCTTCAATGCTATGATTAAAGGACTTGCAATACATGGTCAGGGGCATGATGCTCTTGATTTATTCATGATGATGAAGCTAGATGGTTTGTCCCTGGATGATTTAACAATACTAGCTGTAATGTCCGCCTGCTCACATATAGGACTGGTGGACGAAGGTCGTGAACATTTTGAATCGATGAATAATATCTATGGATTTGAGCCTAAAATTGAGCATTATTGCTGCTTAGTGGATCTTTTGGGTCGAGCAGGACGAGTTAAGGAAGCTGAAGAAATTGTCCTTACAATGCCTATACAACCTAATGCAATTCTATGGCGAAGTTTACTTGGAGCAGCAAAAGTTCATGGAAATCTGGAGACAGGTGAAGTTGCCTTGAGGAAATTAATTGAGTTAGAGCCAGATTCTAGTGGGAATTACGTGCTTTTGTCAAACATATATGCCTGTATGCACAGATGGGATGATGTGAGGAGATTACGACAATGGATGAAGGACCACGGAATCGACAAAGTTCCTGGTAGCAGCTTGGTTGAAGTTGATGGAGCAATGCATGAGTTCCTCATCGGTGACAAGGGACATCCCTGTGCGAAAGATATATACTCGAAGATTGAAGAGATGAATGTTAAGCTACAGGAATATGGTCATCATCCAGGAACTAAAGATGCTCTGTTTGACATAGAAGAGGAAGAGAAAGAAGATGCTCTCTCGTACCACAGCGAGAGACTTGCTATTGCTTTTGCTCTCATTGCTTGTGATCCTTGCAGTCCTGTTAGAATCATCAAGAACCTCCGTGTTTGCGTTGATTGTCATTCTAGCACAAAGCTTCTTTCGCTGATATATGGAAGAGAGATTATTGTTAGAGATAGGACCAGGTTTCATCATTTCAAGAATGGCGCTTGCTCTTGTTTGGATTATTGGTAGATGAGAGCTGGCTGTTGCAGTTTTATAATATTCTCATTTCTCATGATATGGTTCTAACCTTTTTGTGGCAAAAGGCCCCTTGACCAACTTAGATGGCTAAAAGAATTTCGTCAAGTCATCACCAAAAAATTGTATTATAAGGGAAGACAAATTGAATCTGTTAGGGTCAATATTTCTATTTAATTAATAAATAGACGGCTGGAGTGGAAGGAACTACTCTTTTCAAGTAAGATTTTGAGTTCGAGGCATGTGAATGAAAAGATATTACATCTAAACTAGTTGATTCTCTGGTAGCAGTGATTGTGATGACAATATAGAAGGGCTTTCTACATCTTCTAAGCAGTTCCTTTGTACCTGGAGGTTTGTATCTTGAGTGGAAGGAACTACTCTTTTCAAGTAAGATTTTGAGTTCGAGCCATGTGAATGAAAAGATATTACATCTAAAGTAGTTGATTCTCTGGTAGCAGTGATTGTGATGACAATATAGAAGGGCTTTTTACATCTTCTAAGCTGTTCCCTTTGTACCTGGAGGTTTGTATCTTGTGTAGAAAAGACTGATTCACCGGTGTCCAATGCCATCAAATTTGGTCTTGAGAGCCTGAAGTTCGGTGACAGGTAGAAAGGATTTCTCTGCACTTATATCTCTTTCCTTGTACTTTTGCCAAGTTTAGATTTCAATTTCATCCTTGAACTTTAAGACAATATAAAGATAACAGTAAGGAATACAATGTATGAAATGATTTTGAAAAATGGTGCTGCAGTGTTTGGCTGCTGAGCCTGCCCAAAGGCCAACTACAGAGGCTCTGCTTGACCATCAAATTTTCAGCAATTTGACCAAAGATATCTTTTACTTGAAGCATTGTTTATACTTTTATTTCAGAATTGGCATTGTTGGTTTGTTTTTCTTCATGGATTCATTCATCGTTTTTGTAAATACCCTACTACTTGAAAAGTTGCTAAGTATTCTTCCAGTTCTGTGCATTTTCAAGCATTTTCCTCTGCTGCATTTTTCTGGACATCGGCTGATCTAGTTGGAGCTTGCTGAGAGCTTTTTCTGACTTGTTACTAGCTCTGTATCTGAAATTTTATCCGTTAATAATGGTTTGCGAAAATGAAGGTTGCGAACAGGTCATTAACTATCCTGTTTGCTGTTGAGATGAAGCAGTTTCCTTTAATATGTTCAGTTTCGTCCTTCTATGCTCTTTTGACTTTGTTGGTGGAAATGAAATGATTCAAGCTCTTTTGACAGTTGCTACGACTGGTACCCAGGGCCAGGGGTGGCAGCAGAAAGGGCGAAGAGGGATAGAAGGACTTGGGGAAGCCAAGTAGATTCAGCGGGCAGCTTCTTGGCAGGAGTTAAGGCCACCTTCAAAGAGTTCATGCAGAATGACATGCTTTGCACTCCGGCACCCGTGGTCGCCTCAAGGATTCCGTTGCTTTATACACTTCGCTTTATAATTTTTCACACCTTTCATTTAGGGACAGGGCATTTAGGAACAATAAAAGTGAACGCGTATATAAGAAGGAAGAAGGAAGACAAAGAGAGGTTGAAGCCGGAACAATATAGTGATTATCATGTATGCTCGAAAAGTATAGAAAATTGCAGAAAAAACAAAGAAACGATAACTTCTCCAAAAAGAATCTCGAGCGGTGCTTTCGATTTTCGTTTATTTTATTTTCTTCTCAAAATGAGTCCACAAGCCGGACTTAAATAGCCAAATAATTAATTGATTTTCTGCAATCTGCCATGATTAGCATAATTACGTAAATCTCTCCTAATCAATCAATCAACATAAAAACAACAAATTACTAATAAATTCGTAATCAATTGACTTTGGGATTTATTCTAAAAACGACAGGAAATAACTAAAACGTATTTTCGGGATGGAAAATAGCTGAATTTGCTGAAAAAGTCAATGGACCCGAAATACTGAAATCAGCCCCAATTAGGAATATGTTCCCATTTTTTGCAGATTTTCCTATATCAGTCTCCCTGGGTTGGAGAGAACTCGACCTCGAGTTCGGACTAGAGCCACCAGGATCCCACCAGAATCCCGATATCAACATAATGGACAATGGATGACGATTATCCAAAGTAAAAACGAACATGTCCGTCATGATAGCCCTATCAGCAACATCTTTTTTTCTCACTCGGAACGACAAGCTTTGCGCCTGTTCTTTGACAACCTTCTCTCACTCTCTTGGGGAAGGGATTAAAATTTTCGAATGCTAAAAAGACAATGATTGCTCCCTCAATAACAGGATGGACTTCCTCTTGATGAACGTCACTTGGCATAGGACAATTTTCGATGTCCCAAGAGATCTGCGACTTATCTGCACATTCTTGCTTGAATGTGATCGCTTCATCTACTGCCTTAATGACTTGGTCCGTAAACTATATTGGCGATGCCAAAGTCTTATTCACTAAATTCCGCATCAAAACATAATCAGATAAGTGAAAACTTGATGACTCGTCGTACTCAATTTCCTCCTCGATATCATCTGAATTTATATCGAAAATAGGAGGACCTTCATATTCAGAGTTGTCATCCAAATCTTCTTCTTCATACGACTCAACAAACAAGGAATATTTAAATTCCTCCAGATTTTCAGGAGCCTTCAAATTTTGCGCTATTAAGCGTTGGGATAGATCTGTGACTTGTCTCTGCAAATTCTCAATCATCATCATGTCCCAAAAATTACGGTGTTGGGCTTCCTCACTCGGAACCTGCCTACGACGACCATGACCACGAACACGATCCTGTGCACCACATTCCTGTGCTACAGCTTCGACCATGTTGAGTTTCAAGGAAGATGTTGACGCTCTGATACCAACTGAAGCCGGAACAAGATAGTGATTATCCTGTAGGCTCGGAAGTATAGAAAATTGCAGAAAAAACAAAGAAACAATAACTTCTCCCAAAAGAATCTCTCGGTTTTCGTTTATTTTATTTTCTTCTCAAAGTGAGTCCACAAGCCGGACTTAAATAGTCAAACAATTAACTGATTTTCATAATTTGCCATAATTAGCATAATTACGTAAATCTCTCCTACTCAATCGATCAACATAAAAACAGTAAATTATTAATAAATTCGTAATCAGTTGACTTTAGGATTTATTCTAAAAAGGCAGGAAGTAACTAAAACGCATTTTCGGGATGAAAAACGGTTGAATTTGCAAAAAAAGTCAATGGACCCAAAATACTGAAATTAGCCCCAATTAGGAATATGTTCCCATTTTTGCAGATTTTCCTGTATTAGAGGTAGATTAAATTGGTGCTTGGTAATGAGTCATGAGCAATGACATTGCTTGTTGAACCATTTCTTGTGTATGGAGTGGTTAGGTTGAAACTTTGTTGTTCTTGTGTATGGAGTGGTTAGGTTGAAACTTTGTTGTTCTTGTTTTGCTTGGAACTTTGTTTTTATATAGTTGGTTGGAATTTGGTTGTTGGATATTTGGTATGTTGTTTGGATAATAGCGAATCCATAAAAAAAAAATTGGGGACATCAAAAAATATTTAGATTTGGAAATAATTTTGTTTTAGGGGACAGTAAGTTTAAAGCAAAGCAATTCAACAAAGGATCACTACTTATACGAATTAGCAACAAAAAAACTTTTAAAAGCAATCATATCTTTTCAAATATAATGCAAAGGTAACAATTTTAGGTGTTCTCACTTACTTAACAAATATACACACAGATTGGATGATTTTTCCCGAAAATAAAATTGAATGAAATTAAATCAAATACCTAAATTTAATAACCCTAAGAAAGTTTTTCAGAAAAAAAAAAATAGGACCCAAGATGCCAAGGTGGCGTGGGATGGGGGCAGACCGGGCTCCCCTCCCTCTGCCATTGTGTGTGGATATGCAGGTTATTTATATATAATTAGGCTTATAAATGTTGTATAAATATTATTTCTATTTTTAGTAATTTCTTTGTATTGAAAGCTTGACCTCGGATAATTATATGCTGAATTTTGGGGGGATTCAAATATTTTTGGATTGAAAATATGAGTTTTAACAATTTTATATTTTTTGGTTAAAAACATATTGATAATTTGAAATCGTGTTTCTATGATTAAAATGAACAATGGTAAATTGGATAATTGAGCATTAGCTGATGATGTGGCAATTATATCACCTCGGGTGTATCCTTTAGGGCCCGTTTGGTAACCTGTCAGAGGCCGGATAAAATATGATAACTTAGGGTTATCCGTCATTATCTTTTGTTCGATACACGTACAATCGTTATCCACTGTCCGATGGATAACGGCTCGGGCAGAGATATCTGCCTGATAACTCAAGCATCTTTATCCCGAAAAGTTGACCAGTTTGATTTATCCCATTTTTAATCCGCATTACGAAGTTACAATTCTTTCTTTACTATTCACAATTATTACTTCATTACTAACTATAAACACTATTGTTATAACCCTAATGCACAATCCCATTCTTCACAGACTCCCTCGGCGATAGAATTCTTCACGGTGAGAAGGTCGTCTCCTTCCTCGGGGACATTTCATTTCCAGGGATAGCCCTCCGACTGGTTATCTATATCCTTCATTTTTAGTAAACCTCGTTTTTCTCCTTTACATTCGTATTTACTATTTGCGTTTCCTAGGGTTACTGTTTACAATGATTTTGTGGGTTTAGCTTAATTTAGCCTATCCTTGTTTGGATGTACCGAATTACCTCTGTATTGTACATATTCTTCGATTTTGCGTTCGTATTTATCACGGTTTGCCTCTGTTTGGATTTTATATTCATTTTTACCACAATAATTGTCCATATTCTTCGATTTTGCGTAGCCTAGGGTTACTGTATTGACAATTTAGCCTTTTCTTGTTTGGATTGTATCGAATTGTCTATGTAGTGACAAACCCTAGGATGATTCAAAATTGTTAAATTACTTATGTGAGAGTTGATTTACGTAGTGTCAAACCCTAGCCTTTCTTGTTTGGATTTTACAGAATTGCCTATGTATTGACAATGCCTAGGATGATTCAAAATTGTTAAATTGCTTATGTGAGAGTTGATCTATGTAGTGCCAAACCCTAGCCTTATCTTATTTGGGTTGTACCGAATTGCCTATGTAAAATTTGTTTGGTTGCAAACATGTGTGGATAGGGTCAATGTGAACCATCCGATTTTGAATCATCCTAGATCTTCTATATTCATTACAAACTTCCCTCGTCAATGTGAACCATCCGATTTAAAGAGAATTTTGAGCAGGCAAGGTAAGATAAAATATCTTAAAATTGCCCGAAAACTGTCCTGTGAAGGACTTCCTCTTGGATTTGCCATTTTTGAGGAACCAGATATGGCAGCACTCATCATAAAATCGAACCATGTGTGGATAGGGTCTTTCAAGTTGAGAGCCAACATAGCCAAATTCCCCAGTACTCAAATCCCTCTTGTTAAGCCCCCACAAGCAAAACCAGTCACCCTAATCCCACTCCCAAAGACAAACTTCAAAGGCAAAGGAGATGCTGATGCCTCCACCAGCAGTTTGGCAAGTGGTAAATAAACCCCCTCAAACTCTAACCATCCCTATTGTGGATACATCCAATAGTTGGCTAAAGGAAGGCTATGTGGGATTATTGAATGCTAAACATGATTGGAAAACTGTACAATTAGAATTGAAAGCGACTGACTACCTGAATATTATTGTTAGCCCTATCAATGCCTCCAAAATCCTTCTATGGGAAGAGGATACTCATGATCTGGAAACTTTGATTGCTAATGATAGTATCTGGCTCTTAAACTGGTTAGATGATCTACACTCTTGGACGCCAGATATGGATAGTGAAAGCAATACAAGGGCAGCTTGGCTTAATGTCTCTGGCCTCCGTATTCAGTTTTGGAATCAACCGGTACTAGAGAAGATTGGTAAGTCACTTGGAACTCTGATAAATATTGATGAGTGCAGCCTACAACACCGTTATTTAGAAGCTTTTCAGAATCTAATAAGGATTAGCCAAGGACATAGCATACCGGCCATGATCCCTATCTCTTTTGAAGATGGCAGAATATACTCTTTGAAAGTTAAAGAGATTGGACCGGAGCGGTTCCAGTTGAATAAGAGTCAAGAATTCTCTGATGTGAGCTCTTTCGACTCCACCTTTATGTCATCAGATGCTTGCTCCCTAGACAGCCACCACACAATCACTGATCAGTCATTAAAATCCCCATCTTCAGAAGTCAAGAGGTCCCCAGTTTCAAAACCTACTGCAGAAGCTGTCTTATATAATGAAGTCAAAACTGTCTCAACTACACCTACAACACCCAGAGAGATGCCAGGACAATCCACATCTCAGTGGCTATCTGTTAAACTTAACTGGTGGGCCCCATCAACTAAGGCATTGTCTACCCAGGAACAAGTCAATAATTTTGACGAGCCTATCATTGATGGATCCATGATCTCCCAGGAAAAAGATCAAGGTTGCTCAGTGTCACAGGTCCAGGAAACCTCAGAGGAGGCAGGAAACACAACACCTTTACAGGTAGCTGATTCATTCCTTACTAACAATGCTATGACTGTTTCTCCTGTTCCTTTTGATACTCAGGTGGACCAACAAAATATAAGTATTAAGGAACTCACTCCAGTAGTTGTGGTCACTCACACTCCCGTAGAACATCCAATTCCAGCAATCAAGAATGAAACTGAATTTTCGCTCATAAGCTCTATTGGCACCAGAGCTCACTCCACACCAAGGGAAAGAAAAAATCAAAGGCAACCACTACGAAGGAGACCTAGAACTAGAAGCCAAACAAGCAAAGATGTGGCTATAATATCTCAGGATGAAAATGAAGGTCTTCATGAGTGGCTGGGACAACTAGTGCTAAACAGCTCCCCAAAGCCTATCACTGTCCCCACTCTCCAGCACAGGAATTATCTGGAGAATAACAGTAAAGAGAGGCTGATTTCACCATGAATTTGGGGGTTAAACTGGGACTATCATATGGACAACATCAGGAGGAAACTCGGGAACATCTCATCAATCTGAATTCCATAAACAAAAGATCTCAAAAGGCAGCTACTCCAGGCAGCAAGAAGAAGGGAGATGACAAAATATTTAAATGAAGATCATCTCTTATAATGTTAGAGGCTTATGTAGCCCAGGAAGAAAGAAGAAAGTACGTGAACTTATTCAGAGGGAGAAACCAGATTTTATCAGTCTTCAAGAAATCAAAATGCTTATGTTGGATGAAAGAGTATGCAACAAGTTGTGGTATGGCCGACTATATGCTTGTTGCAGTTCAGATTTGTTCATTCACAACTACAGGTTATGGGTTTCAACTAAGTATTGCGTAATTGTGACCATTAGTTTTGTAGTTGTGAATATTAGTTGTGTTATGTAGTTGTGACCATTAGTTGTGCAGATAGTAGTTGTGGGGCATTACTTGTTAGTGTTATGTCCTAAGGTCAATCACCTTAGGCCTATGTATTGACACTTTAATGTTGTATATATGATTGTAGCA
>JAOWBN010000604.1:0-11392 GCA_028565015.1 Pinguicula moranensis | reverse complement strand
ACTCCAGAGATGCTTCTGACTTTTGGCTTTTTTTGACTTCTCCACCGCCAAAAGCCAGAAGTCAAATGCCAAAAGCCAAAATTGCAAACAATCCAAATAGATTTTTCCACCGCTCAAAGCCAAAATGTGCTTTTTCGCGGAGTTTGCAAACACCCACTTACTAAGTGTTTCAATTATCCTACGCCAAATTATATCTTAGGCCCAAGGAAAATTGTTGTTGGTCGTAACATTACTTACAATATAACTTTAGCATTGGAAATGGCATCTTACGTGGTTAAGCCAATGAGAGACGATAATATGATTTTGAAGTTTGACATATACAAAACTTTTGATAGGGTTTGGTGGTCTTACATATATGAGGTTCTTCACCGTTTTGAATTTTGTAGATTTAGGATCATGATTAGCAACTTGGGTTATCCTATTTTTCAATGTCACACGAGCTATTCATTTATTCTCTTTACTCAATTCCCCCAATACGGTTATTGACAAATTGCATAGTATATTTGCTATATTTGTTTAGGGTGACTTTGAGTTTGACTATTGCCGACCTTGACGAGTATAGTTAAACATTTGTTTCCTAAAAGTTGAAGGAGAGTTGGAGTTTCATAATTTGTTTGATATAGTCCATTCTTTACATGCTAAGCTTATTTGGAAAGGTATTTTTGATGATTCACTTTGGGTTAGCTTGGAGTTTGGACTATTAACTATGATAGAGTTTTCCTATAATATGATGATTGGTTGGGGGTGGGCATCCGGCATCTTGAGGATGGACGGTGGTATCCCATCTTTGCAACCTATAGTCATAGATATGATGCACCCTTAAACACCTTTGTTACTTTCATTGTCTTTGTAGCCTATCATGGCAGAAGTCTCAAAAAGGGACATTCATGTCACGAGAACCTCGGATATTCGACTTTAGAAACCTGATTCTCATGAAAAGTTCTCTACGAAATTAGTTTTGAACCTTTTGCATTGTGTCCGGTCTTCTTTGTTCCCTTTTAAGATGGCTTGGTGCTCAACTCTCCCTCCCCCCAAATGATTGGGGTATTTATTGGTGGTTTTGATACAATATTGTCCCTATTGATGCTCTCGTGCAATGATAATATATTCATTTAGTATCAAATTGATCTTTTTGTTCAGTTGGTGCAGAGGAGTTACTAAATCATTTATTTATACTGTTGCTTATGTTGGGAGATTTTTCTTCTCATCACTTAGCTGACTTGTCCATTATAGTCGCTCTAGCCATCTAATGCAATTATTTTGGAAACACTCTGTATCTAACTCATAATGCTCATTGTTGATTCGTATGCTCACTCCCCTGATTTGTTAGGAGAGCTAGATTGCCCGTAATAGGGTTTGATTCCAATATTTATAGACTGACGTATGGTATTATCTTGAAAATGTAACGCTGACTATCTGATATTGCTCATTTGTTACATCCTACACAATGCACATCCCCTATGGACATTGTCATTCTGCATCATTGGCAATCCTAGTTCATAGGGGCCCCTTAAAGCGACGTGTGTTTATCCACTAGGAATGTCCGTTCTTTAAATGGTTGAAGTTTAATATTGATGGTTCCGCCTCGGTTACCTCCAGTGGTTGTGGAGGTATTCCCCAGAACAAAAATTTGCCTTTTTTTATATAGTTTGATTTTTTGCTATCTTATTGGGTTGGATTGCATTATCTTTGAATCATAATCTTTACTTCTGGTGAGCTAGTTCAATAAGGTCACGTTCCCCATGGTGTTATCACTCTCTATGGCAGAACATATTATCTTTATTGATCTACTTCTCCCTTCAAGGTCTAGATGTGTATTGTTAAGTCAATTTTTATACAAACTGTTTAGCTTATGTTGGAGCAAATGATCATTCAATTTTTTTTTATGATATTGATGAGCCTTTTCATCCTACTCTCTCAGTGGATGTATAACCATTACCTCTTACAACGCACACTAATTTATGAGTTTTTTAAAATGATTTTTTTTCATTTTACAACACATTAATATTTTCTTAATACTTCAGCGTTAACCGATGGCAACCAACTTCAGTTGGCATCGTCTAACGCCAAGAATTACTAGAAGCATTTTGAAAAATTTCTAAATAAATTTAAGATGTGGGCAGGTGTAGGGCGGATGAAAGGGGTTCGCGGGGGGCGAATCCCCCATTTATTTTTAAAATTTTCTATATACATTTTAAAGCTGTCTATATTTCGTCCCCCTCTGAAGAACAGTATACCCCAACTATTTTATTTTAAACTAAAATCATTATAATTTATGGACTGGGCCTGGCATAATTTAAAGTTACTCACAGTTTACAGAGAAACCCAGCCCACCAAGAAACCTATCGGCTCCTCTTTCAGAATCTATCGCCGGACGCCGTGGCCGTGCTCTTTCCTCTATCTGGCCTCAGCTCCGCTCCGCCGTCGCCCGTCGCTGTCCCTACTCTCGTTTCTGCCGGTCGTTCACTATCTCTCTCCTCCGCTTGCCCGCCACTGTGTTTGTCAGTGACTTTCACTGTTTTCTTTCAATTCATTGTATTGCTTTTTCTTTTGTATGTTAAAGTGGAGCTTGGCCGGCGGAGAACCTTGTTCTTACTTGAGTAAACTTCATTCTCCTTTTCAATTTGTTTATTCTTTATGGCGTTTTGCTTAGTAATGAAATGTGTTTGATATCATATATGCTGGATTTGAGTAGTTCCAAGTTCCAACCTTGAGCACACCGTATCATTAATTAAAAGTTTTTTTTTTCAGGCAGTCAAACAACGGGAAGGAGGGGAATTGATTTATATTTCAAAAGAGTACCTCCTCAAGAGGTTAGCTCTCATAGTCCTCAAGTTGTTACTAGTAGTTACGCTAGTGCTTTCCCTGATATTACGGTTTTTTTGGATCGTGAAACTGTACATATAGATTCTCAACCGCCCAAAAGATTGTCAATCGAAAAGGATTTAAATGATATCGTTTTAGATATAAAAAGGGACCCTGGGATATGGAAAATGATATGCGAGTACCGAACAGATAAGAGAGATGAAATTCGATGCACTTATTTGGAGAAGTTCTTACCAAGTTAAACCATTACATCATGTGGGTTATTATTTACTTTTCACCTGATGCACGTAATTACTAGCATATTTCGGTTTTTGAGCTTCAGTTACAAAAATTCCTAGTAGTCATCAATTTCTTTTTTTTTATTGGAACTAGTATATTACCGGGTGATAAGCTATGTGTTAAAAATTTATATTAAGTTCTTAAAATCTTGGAAGAGAAATCTTTGTTGATATTTTAATTCATTGAGCAGCTTCTTGTAATTTCTCATACCTTTTCTGTCAGCCACTGATGAATAAGAAACTTGGCATACTTGCAAGCAATCATACTACTGTAAACCACTTTATGTTCTCCCTTAATCCTTTTGGGATGTTCTGTGATTGCATGCTAATTGTTTTGAAGCCTTATTGCAGTACCATGATGTGTTATCCTAGATGTTGATCGTTGAGCATTTAAGATATTTTGGTTAACTTGCAGCGCTTGCTGTCCTTATTGCAGTAATGGTGGGCCTTTCACTTGGAGAGAAGAACTTCATAAAGGGTGGAATTTCTCAGGATCTGCGAACTGACGGCCGGAAACGATTGTCTCACAGGCCTATTTTTGTTGAAACTGGTGTGATTCCTCAGGTATAGGAACTTTGGATAGCAACGTCTTCTTGTTCTGTCATCCAGCAAGTCTACTGATCTGTTAATTGTTTGAAAGGCAAGCGGTTCAGCAAGAGTAAAGCTGGGGGTTACCGATGTTATTGCAAGTGTGAAGGTAGCTAATTGGTCGGCCTAAAAACTTCTATTTGATCTTTGACCTTGTGCCATTTGACTGGAATTATTGGTTTGGCTTGATTCGGGTTCATCCAATGACTTAATTTACAGGCTGAGCTTGGAAAACCAAATCCATCTCGTCCTGACCAAGGCAAGGTTTCCATATATATTGACTGCAGTCCCACAGCTGAGCCAACATTTGAGGTTGAAGAAGTGTCTTGATCCTTGCCCATGCTTGTGCCTTTTATATCTTTTGATAATTGGTTGATGAGTTCATGTGAAATTCTATGGTTAAGCTTCAAGGTTGAGGTTGCAATATGTGCATCAACATTCCTTAACAAAAAAAAAAGTGCATCATAATTAGGTTCTTCAATATATTACGAGAAGATTTCTTCATGCAGTCATTTCCAGAGGAAGTTATTTGTTATGCCTGCTTTCTTTCATTTTAGCTCATGGATTTTCTTTGTGCAAGCACCCATTGTTTCCTTTTTTGAACTCCTTCCCCACTTTTTTCATCCAAAGGACAATTTCTTCTTCTAGAGTTCTTAGATCTTTCTCCCGTTCTTTCTCCTTAAATCATAGGGCAGAGGGGGTGAAGAGTTGTCCGCAGAGCTCTCTTCTGCACTTCAACGATGTTTGCTTGGTGGTAAAAGTGGGGCAGGTACAATTTCATGATTAGCTATGCAGGTTCCGTGGTAACTATGAATTGAAGTCTCGTGGTACTCAACTGCTGATCATTTGGCCTGTTTTATAATTTTCGGTGAAGGAGCTGGAATTAATCTCTCAGCTCTATCCATTATTTACGGGAAGGTCTGCTGGGATATTTACATAGATGGTCTGGTCGTTAGCTCCGATGGCAATTTACTGGATGCCCTGGCAGCTGCTATTAAAGTATATCAGTTTCTTATGCAAAAAAATGCAATGCTTTCATTTTACCGTTTGAGATGTGAATAGTTGTCCAAGTTAGTAGACTTTGCATCCTTATGTTGCTAAAGTCACCTGTTCTTTTTTTTTCTTTTTTTCGTTTGCTAGGCAGCTCTATGCAATACTGCTATTCCGAAGGTTCAAGTTACCGCGAATGCCTCACCTGATGAGCAACCAGAGGTTGATGTGAGTGATGAGGAATTTCTGCAATTCGACACAAGTGGGATCCCTGTTGTAATTACCTTAACGAAGGCAAGACGATTCTTTTTTTACCATATGAGTAAGGGTTTATAAGATTCCATTATACATTTTGCTACTGTTATTCAGGTTGGGAGGCATTATATTGTTGATGCAACTACAGAAGAGGAATCCCAGATGAGTTCTGCTGTCTCTATTTCTATCAACAGGCAAGGGCGGTTATGCGGGGTAACAAAACGAGGTGGTGCTGGCTTAGATCCAAGCATCATTCTTGACATGATTTCTGTTGCTAGACATGTGAGCGAGCAGTTGATAAACAAACTTGATTCTGAAATTGCTGCAGCTGAGGCTCGCCATGAGGATAATGAGATGGACTCTTAGTTTCACCACCGACTTTTATCAGTTGTCTGTAGCCTTAAAGGGGAATGTATTAACTAGGTACTTTACTACTTTTATCAGTTGTCTGTAGCCTTAAAGGGGAATGTATTAACTAGGTACTTGTTGCTTTCATTACTGACCGCGTACTGGAAGATGGAATGGACCTTGGCAGACTTGTGTGACTGAATGAGTAAACAGTGTCTAATAGCATAGCGAAATATGAGGGAAGATTTACTCAATGGCAATTCAGCTAAGTTCATGCTTCTCAACAAATCTTTTCTTCTTCCTAAAAGGCCCAACTCTTCAAGGCAGTTTCATTTTTGTGAAGATTTAACAGACCCATATTTTGGCAATCTTTCTCGTTTCTTGCATCCCAAGAGAGTTTCAACTTTCAGATGTATCTTTAACTATCCAGCATGTTTGGCAAATGGCCACTCTCTCCAGGGCCAAGCACAAGGTCCTAAGGAATTGTGATCCACATGGAATCTCTGAGAGGGCAGAGATAGGGGTATGTATCTGTATCTCCTTATGGTGATTCTCTGCTGGAGAGCTGTGGATAGATACTCTGCACGCTTGTCTCAAGTATGATCTGGCTCCAAAGTCTTGGTGGAACTCGGAATAATTGGACAGGCATTTAGGCATGGACCTCAAATCAGCAACGTTCAACAGTTCGAGGTTATCACAGGTGCTGAGATAACAAGCAAGGACAGAGAATTTAGAAAACTAGAGAGTTTTGTTCATGGATCAACTTCTCTAACAAAAATGGATTCTACTTACTGCAGGAAAACTGAAATTGACATACCAGGAAGTAGTAGTAGTAGTAGTAGTAGTTTTAAGTCTCAAGGGAAAAAAAAAATTCTACTGAAGCGAGTGTTTTAGCAAATTTCTTCAAAATAGCTTTTGGAGCCATTGGCATTACCCACTTTATCTGAAATTAGATTTAAAGGGGTTTTGAGAAAAAAGTCTTTCTTCGTCTTTCTTTATGTGGCAGACGATTTCACAAAAACTTAACAAATTCTCTCAAACATTGTTTTACTCCCTAAACTAAATTCATCAAGCACAAGTGCCTAACTTACAACTCTAGTTTCTTACCTGACCTTTTGATGGACATGTGCAGGAATGAAATTGGCATTGTCTGAGTTGAGCTACATCTCATCAACACTCTTCACCACAGAAGTTCCCTAAATAGAATTCTTGGACAGAGTCCATGCAGCTTAAATGAAACAAGATCAAAAGGAATGCGGGATATTCCAAACCCCCCTGGCTTAATCTTCTCGTCCCAAAAAGTTAAATACAGAGCTTCTCTGAGGTTGTTTTTGGCAACATTGTGAAGAACAAAGACAACAGACCGCTTCTCGTCTATCCCCTAAACAGATCAATGTAAGCAACCAGGTTGGCCAATCAAGTGTCTAAGAACCACTAAAGCCGTAACTCCAGATTTGGCCATCTTTCTTTGTATCAGGTTGGAGAATGTCCGTAGACGAGGTGTGCAGCTGGTATCTGCGTGTGATTGTTGTGAACAGAGGAAATCAGAAACAGAGGATCACATTCTCAACACAAGTGAGATAGCTAATCCCGTGTGGAGGAAGGCAAAAACGTTTTTAGGGATCCCACGCCATAGCTGGCATACATGGAAAGGAAGGGTACTTTTCTGGTTCAATTATGCGAAGAAAAATTCCATGACAGGTCTTTTGGTGGAAATTACTCCGACTATCATTACTTGGTGGTTATGGTTGAAATGGTGCAGAGCTAGGTCTGAAGAAGTAAAGACATCAGTCAATCAGATTTGGAGACAGGTACGGTTTTACATTAGAGATATATTTAATTGTGCTAACTTTCAATGTATTTTGCAGGGTGCAGACAGGTATTTGCTAGAGGATCTGTGCATATAGGATACGAGGTCTATTAGGAGGAATACCATCTTTGTGAGATGGGAGTCCCAGGTTGGAGGAAGTTAAATTGTGATAGTAGCTGCTGAGGAGGTGGCATTGTCCGGGATGAGCAAGAAAATTTTCAAGTTGCGTTTTCAAAATGTTTTGGAGCCGGGACAAACAATAGTGCAAAGCTATATGCGGTGATTGAAGGACTAAGATTGTGCAAGGACCATGGCTGGAACCAAATCATCGTTGAATCCGACTGAAGGGTGGTAACACAATGGCTACGACAGAACATATGCGATTTATGGTACTTATGGGATTATTGGGACGAACTGCAGAGTCTGGTTGTTGGTCTCCAAATAAGAGTTATGCATCAGTACAAGGAAGCAAACAGCATTGCGGATGATTTAGCAAAACAGGGAGCCAAAGGGTGTGATCAAATGATGTTTCAGAAGGGTCAAATGACGACGGTTAATCAAGGAAGGCTGATAACAGAGAAATGCAGATTGGCATATATCCGATGCAGATAGAACGAGAATACGGTGAGGGGGGTTTCCGAGTCCGTTCGCTTATAGGTCCCACTACTCAATCTCCATTGTGGGTACCAAAGCAAAACACGGTACTCAGTTAGATCCCCTACATAACCGGTCTCACATTTATGGATGTAGGACTCTTAAGAATCTTGTATTTACACATGCCCATGAGTCAAGACTGACTATTGTATGTGGTTTGACATTCACCCTGAGAATGTCGCTTTATAATTAAATAAAATAAGGTTGGAGGTCGATAATGATAATATTTATCTGAATCGATACCTCCCATCCCACCTTTTAGCAAAAAAAAAAAAAGGTTGGCCAACAGAATTTCATTTGTAACACCAAATGAAGACATATTCTACCCGGTGGCATTTCTTCATCATGCAGTTCCCTCTTCATCAGACAACAACCACTTGCAATATTTACTAAGCCTGAACTAAAGGATTCTCGAGTTCTGTGAAGCGGAACGCTTAGGCGCTAAACAATATTTGCCTTACTACAAAACAGAGAAAAGCTGCTTATGACCCTCTTCGCGGAGTTAGACGTAGGATCTTTCAGAATGGTAAATTGATGCTGTAACAGAAGTTTCAACAGCAACTTAAAAAATTTGGTAGCGGACTTGATAAAGGGAAATGCAGATCATTTGGGAATTTTTTCAACATTTCAGTAGCTGCAAGACAGGAATGCCAAGCTTCAGACAGAGATAGACTAGACTATTGCTGTAGAACACTTAATTTATTCTGTGTGCGTGTGTTAGAATGTTGGTTTTGTTTAGAGAACTTTGTAATCAGCTTTTCCTTCGCTGAAAAGCGAGGGCAATCTATATAAATATCTAATAGTTATTTGCAAAGGGAGTATGAAAAGCAGGCTGCCCAATTAGTTACCTAACAAGCTACCCTGATGAGCATGGTAGTATGCGAGCGTGATTCTTTCATTGATGATGCAGATACTTCATTAGTTTTCATGTTACAGGTTTATGCTTCACATGAGGATAACTTTTATGTTCAGAACATATGAAAAATTCAGTGATTCTAACTTATGAAGTTTACCAGTAAACTGTCTGGAACATTTTCAACAGTTTGATCAAGTATGAAGGATAAGATCTCGCACCATTATATGTAGCTGAAGTCAGTAACTCCACTTCAACATTTAGTTCTCAAGAGTTTAATCTGAATAGAAGAATTTACAAGGAAAAGCAACTGACTCATTTTGTACAACAAAAAGGGTAGTAAGCTTCATTCTTTTGGCTCTTCTTCCACCAACTTACTGATCCCATCCCCAAAATGCAATTCTAGTCCAGTAAAAAGTTCTCTTATTGGATACTTATAATCCACCTATGGATCAAGAGCCATGTGTTTTTCTTATTATATGAAGAGTGGAAATAGATATATGTCTGGACCCCCAAATGCATCTCCATTCCAGGAAAAATAAAATCACTTATTTCATGCTTATAGTCTATCAAAGAATCAACCAATCCCATCCCCCCTCACTCCTATTCGTAAAATGTGAAAAGTGATGCTCATTATACGCCTGAATGTCAATCTTTTCAGCCGAGTGTGTGGAGTGATTGCATTACTTTGTCATGAGTAATAGTCTTGTCTTTAGCAGATGTGGGTGTGCCTTCAAGCTAGCTCGGGTCCAGATGGTAAAGGTTCATATCCATCCTGATGCTTGACAAGTCTGGCATTCTTGAACATGGTGACTGGGATGCACTTTAGGACAGCGCCTACGACCAAGCCTGCTGCTCCAATCAAGACACTTACCAGCCATAACTTCCAACTCAGTGGCACAGTCTCAGCAAATTGGCCTAAAAACTCTACCATTACAGCTTGGAAAGCCACTGTTGAGACAATCACCATAACGAAAATCCAGCTGCTGAACATGCCCCGGAAAATGTTAATTTTCTCCATGTCTCTGCTGTTAATTTCGTTGAAGACCTATGAGTTTTTATAGGCAAGAAAAAGCCCGTCAGGGACAGCAAGTCTGTCAGTTCATTTTTGCCAGTGAACAAATTTGAATCCAGACAATGAAAAATGCACCTATGTTCACTTGAGAATGTTTTTTTAAAGCTAGCGGCAGAGTTGATAGGCATCTACCTGGCAAAAAACAAAAGTATTGAATATCAAGGTGTTGAGTGTATCATCTGAATTCGGGCCAGTGAAGCTGAGAATCCCCTTCCCACCAAACTTTAGGACTCCTAGCACAATCAATTGATAGATACTTTGACCAACAATGTTTCTCCACATAATGGGTGTAATGAAATTAACGTTCCTTCTAAGTGGAGGTTCCTTCATCAATCCATCATGTGGCGGTTCTGTTGCGAGAGCTAAAGCTCCTAAAGTGTCCATGATCATGTTCTAAATAGAAGAATGTCTAACTGAGAGGAAGTTTCTCCTACAAAGAAAACCACTCAGCAGGCACTGCACTCTGTATCTTCAGCATGTCTAACTTTGCTCTCGGGTTCTTTGACAGGACATGAACTTGTGTATGGAATTCAATTGGGAACTGCTAATTATCTCTATGGGTTCGTCAACTAGATCGAGAACTTCAAGTCATGCTGCTCCTGGTACGAACTCTATCAATACTCATTTGTCTTCCAGATAGATCTTCTTCATAGCCGACAACCTAAGCAAATCAAGCAGAATAAGGAACAGACCTTTATACAGCAATGGTACAGGCAACCAAGGACCTCATGAAACTGTGCAAGCATAACCAGTGCGAGGTTAATACAGTTATTCATTTATAAAAAAAAACAGAAGAAGAGAGCACATTGAATAAGTGATGATAGGCGCAAACATAAATAAGAAACCTGAGAATCAATTTGTGTTTCACTGAAGCCATCATAACCACCAGCAGTACCAGTATCGGCAGTGGGTTTCTCATCCTTTTTGTCCAATCTGAAAGGTGGAAAATTCTCAATAGAAGAATGAATGTGTGTAATATTTCTTTTAATTTTTTGGATAACCTAGTGAAACTAGAGTACAAAAGACTTGATAAAAGATCAAATAATATTATCCTTGTATCCCCAGATTGTTCCTAAAATTTTTATGAACTGTGTTTTTTCTAGAAAACTTTTCAAAGGTACTATGAATCTTAATAAGTTCAACTTTAGAGGAAAATAGACCTGCAGAGGTTTTCAAATTGTAGATTATAAGCAATAAAAGTGACTTATAGTCATTAAAATACTTTTAACAAGTGAGCATTTGTAATATTTTCTATTTTTATCCATCTGCATATAAAAGTTAAACAAAGAACACGTTACAGGTTTTTTTGAACAAATGAAGAAAAAAGTTAAGGTTAACAGAACCATAATGGAAAATAATAACATAATCACATATAGCATAAAAGAATTGGCTATGTTATGTGTGTATTACAATTATCACAAATTTGAACTTTATAACAATCTGCATAGCTCTATGGGACTATTGACGTAAAGTTCTTTGAAATATTCAGAATAAATTCTATTCTCCACTCATTATCAGGTAACTAGGTAGTATACTCAATAATCCAACTTGGAATCATATTAATACAAACTTAAACTTAATAACAGCGAGTAACCATATTTTAATATAGACCAAAATGGAACTGACTGTTACGAAATCAAAGATATACAACATTAAATTAGAGAAAGAATGCAAAGGATATGACAGATAATTAGTTATATTTTATCACATCATGT
>JAOWBN010000593.1:0-11393 GCA_028565015.1 Pinguicula moranensis | reverse complement strand
ATATGTAGACACCGTTTACGCTCTCTATATTTCTCCATGAGCCGTCTAAGAAGATGAATGGCCTCCATCGTCGACCTTCCAGGCATAAACCCGAATTGGTTCTCTGTCACTTGTACCTCCCTGCGCAGTCGGTGCTAAATAACTCTCTCCCATAATTTCATCGTGTGGATCAAGAGCTTAATACCCCGATAATTACCACAGTATTGCACATTCCCCTTGTTCTTATAGATTGGCTAAAAATAAAAATAATATACATATTAAATGATCCACCAATTGCCATTGTATGAATACATATGAAAATTTTGTAAATTTTATCATATTAATATACAAATCATCATGATTCAATTATATATAATATCTATTAAATAATTTTATGTACATATTAATAATATTCATAAAATATATATTAAATATAATGCAAAATATATTTTTGTGTATTTAACTAAGTGAAGATTTTTTTTATTTGTTAAATATAAAAGATCTATTATTAGAAGCTAATTTTATTTAGCAATTATCTTATTAGTCAATCTATAATTAATATATATATATATATATATTCAACTTTGTTACTAGGTATTGCATCTATCAGTGCCAAGTTAAGAGAGGAAGATTGCGATGGTTTGGACTTATACGTAGAAGGCGTGTTGACGAGCCCGTCAGCAGAGTCAAAGGTCTACAGGTTAAAGGAAGGTGGGGGAGAGGGAGACAGGGAGGACGTAGGAGGAGCAGATTCGATTAGATTTAGCAAAATTAGACCTTTTTGAGGACATGACATCTGATAGGACGAGTTGTAGACGTCATATTATGGTTAGAGATATATAGGACAGACGTATGTATACTGAATTTCGGACAGATAGAGGTAGTTAGGATAAATTAGAGGGTTAGGTGGTATTTATTTATTTATTTAGTGATTCAAGTATATAGTTATGTATTTATTTATTCAAATAATTATTTATTTATGCATTTATGTAATTATTTATCGATGCATTTATTCTCTACTTTACTTTTATATTATTATTATTATTAATCTATTCATATATATATATATTATTTTTATTTTCTCTTGAGAGAGTTGGGGGTCTCCACGAAAACAATTTCTTTTATCTCTTTTGAGGTAGGGATACGACTGCGTACATCCCACCTTCCCCAAACCCTGCTTTAGGGCGGGATTTTCAATTTATTGGATATGTTTGGTTTCGTTTACTAAAATTTAATATCTAGAACATAATAATAAATTATTAAATTTAAAATAAGAATAGGAATAAATATTAATTTGTCCATGAGAATTAATGTATGTTTTGAAAAGAAAAAGAAAAAGAAAATTACAACAAGGTTCATGCAGTTTAGTGGTTGAAAAAATAGTAGGGGTACATATGGTATCCGGATAAGCCTTATCCCTCATTTTGGACAATTGGAGGAATACAATGAGATAAAACCACTATGCCCTTATTTGGTAATTGTCTCGAAGGATGCCTCGAAGAAAAAACTTTGGCAAATGAGAATAACTAGGGTGTTGTCATGCCACATCTTTTTAATGATGTGTGCTTTTATTAACTTGCTCTCACTAACAAAACATAAATATACATAAATCAAACCCAATATTTTAAAACTATGAAACAATCATCCGAGCACAAACGCAAACACAATTGATAACCATTATACGAAGGCATATAACCCATTGGTACAACACCAAATAGAGACGAATGCTGCCTGGTGCCAGCATTATGAATATTGGAAGCCTGGGTGAGAGCTTTCGGTACCTTCCGAGTCATGTGTTATTTTTTTGTATTAGCCCACTTGACCACAAAATGAACCGTTGAACCCTGCTTATTCGATGTTATTAAATTTAAGAATAAACAATTTGATCAGTATACGCTACAAAGCCATTAACAGATAAAAAATTTCTTTGCTTGAGATTAGTACAAAATGGAATCACATTGCAACAAAAAGGGCCAAATCATTTACTCCAAAAGATAGTCATAATCAAGCTAATTAAGCGTCAACAAAAATACATTAATTTAGTTGCTCTAAAAATAGTTATAGCCAAGCTAAGTAAGTTTCCCATCGCAATTTTTTTTGATAAATTCAGCACGTCCTTCACCATCCAGGTTATACCAGTAGTAATACTGTCCCTCGTGACTTATAAGGTAATCGACAAGGTGGATCTTGTTCTCCATGTTCAGTGTTTCGAACTCTTGCTGTTGTTTCATCAACCTACTTGTCTTTTGCATTTTTGATTCAACATCCAAAATATTTTCCTGTTTGAAAAACAGCTTCTTTGCTCTATGGAAGATTGCATCTACTTGTAATAGTATCTCTCCTGCCTTGTATACTAGGCTTGACGGACTCGTCGTGTTGGTTCTATGGTGCTTGCTCCTGTTTACACTTGTTTCACCATCTACGCCTGCTGGAATTAGGGGTGAGCAAATTTCCCGATGGTAAACGGTAATAACGTTTACCATCAGGAACCATTACCCTTATACCGTATTGTAACGATTTTATGGTAATATGGAACGGTAACGGTTTTGATTTTCAATTTCCATTTCAAAATGGTGCGGTAACGGTAATTACCATTACCGTATGGTTAAATACCGTTTACCGTTTTCTTAACCAAAACAACGCGTTTCGAGATTTTATATCCTTTTTTTTGTGCGTGCAATTCGAGAAGGGCATTAGGACACTGAACGATTTATCTCCCTTGTGATTCACACGTACTGCGACTTCGCGTCTTCCTCTTCCATTCTCACCAGAATGAAGTCCTAGGGCACACTGTTTGTGGCGGTGGCGACTTCTCAGAGAATTTGACAAAGGTAACAGTTTTGAAGTTTTTGATGTTGATTTGCTCACTTGGAGTTGATTAGGAGTTTACTTCGCGCTTCAAGTTCTTTGGTTGGGTTTAGTTTGCTGATTTGCTCGTTTGAAGTATGCAATGGTGTTGTTTCGGTTCTGATTTTGGCCCGTAGGTTGTACGTTTCGAGAATTACATACAAAATTCTTCATACATGGCTTAGCATATGTCGGTTCTGATTTATAAATCAATTTGCGTTATTGTGTTAGAATATTAAAAAATTTCTATGAGTTTATGTTGTTGTGTATTAAAATAATTATTTTTCTTGGTTGCTAGTCCCCAATTTATGCAACTTCATGTATTCTCAAAATTATTGTCTAGTTGTTTTAGATTCTCACACCACACTGGGTTACGATAAAATACCATGTCAGCAAATAAGAAACAAAGGTAATAGTTTCGAAGTAAATTTAAATCATGTCAGTGAATAAGAAACAAATGATAACGGCATCTGTACCGTTTATCGCAATACCGTAACAATACAGTTTTTCGGTATTACGATACGGTAATGGTAATAAAAAACCATTACCGTTAGAAAATGGTACGGTAATGGTAATATCCATTACCGTTACCGTTACCGTTTAACGTTTGCTCACCCCTAGCTGGAACATTATCCTTGTGCTGAGACGAGCCACACTCTCCTTCTTCTATGTCATCAATTATTTCAATAGTTTTGAGTCCAAGAGGGCATTTTCTTTCAGTAACTACATGGTCCCTGGCCCCTGCACCTTGTGCTCGAAACTGACTGAATAACCCACACCATGACTCGTAGTACGGAAATGATTTTCCTCTAAGTGAGAGGTATTTACTGCTCACCTGTGGCCATTAACACTGTCATGTGAATGCGGGATAGATAAACAATATGAATGCATTTAGGGTATATGTTATTACTTGGGCATACTCAGTCCATAAGTCTTCACTATCAACAACAACGGAGTTTGTTCCTCGATCAATTGCAACCCCACTGAGTTTGGAAAACTCGCTTAATAATCGATAGTACTTTACCCAAATATGCATCTTGTTGTCAACATTCTTTCCAGTAATGGTACTGCCTTCCACCAATGCCCGTATTCTAGCAACAGCCTTCATGTGTGTTCCCCTCTTCCACCCATGTCCAGCCTTCCAGCCTTCTAGAGAGAGCTTGTTCAAGGTTGTTACCAGTGTTATTTCTTCTTTTGGAGTCAGGTATATTTTCTTAACGGAAGTAGGCTCTGCCTTGCTGCAGTTCTCGTCAGGTTCTACCTTTTATCTCCTTACACTTTGCCATTGCATTTTCTTCATTAGGGGACCGAAAACTCCCTGGACGCCTATACGGTGTGGTAAAAAACCTAGGCCTAGAAGTGAGTACAATCATGTCTTCACAGTTTTTGATGTCTACTTGGTTGCTTGCTTCATCAGTACTCATGTCCTTATGTCCCTACATAACAAACAACATAAGAAGTGGAAAACAAACAATCCAACCGACCAGTATTTCCCTTTTCTATGAGTAGTGTGTTAGTGGGAAGATGAGTAAGTTTTATTTAAGTTTATATCGTGGATTAGTGAGGAAGTGGGTAGTTAAGATATTTGTATTTAAATATTGAGTCATGGGAAGTGAAGGGTATGAATGAAGTTGTATCTGAAATCTCTCCCAAATTTTCCCTTTTCTCCCCAAAAGTCCCCTATTTCTTCTCCCAAATCTCTTCTTCTCCTTCTCTCAATATTCATCTGTAGATCCTTCTGCCAAAACACTTGACCGTAACAACCAAAAATACTTTTGGGTTGTTACAATTGGTACTCATGTCCTTATGTCCCTACATAACAAACAACATAAGAATTGGAAAACATAACAACATACGAAACTGCATAAGATCTGTAGGACATAACATGTTCTGAAAATACTGAAACAATTTCTTTCTTAGACATGCCCAAGTTATTTTTCTTCGTGGGAAATTAGGACCATAAACACAATGAGGCCCAAGTCATTTTCCTTGTCACAAGAATCTGCAATTTCCGTACTGTAATATTGATCTTGCACAGGTAATGACACAAGAATCTGCAATTGCTGTTCGTCGATGTTTTTTACTGTTAAAATCCGAGTCTAGATCAATTAACAGATCATGTCGTTCGATATTTGAAACTAGGATATTATATTAGCCGTTCAACACCTCGAACTCCAAGTAAATATATTACAAACATCAAGAAAAAAGGGTCACATGGAACAAACAGGGAACAATCGATCAGCCCTACTTTTTTTCTGAATTCCCAAAGAAAAGATAACAGAAAAATGAGCCTGTGAAAATTTAACGCATGAAAGAACAAATCATACAAATTAATCACGAACACAATAGAGCGCATAGATATGATAATTGGCAGAAACAAAATAAAATGAAGGAAATCACTCTCGTTGTATTTTCGAAATCAAACACAATGAAGGAATTCAAAACAAGTTGTCTGTGCCCTATTCAAAACGAAGCGAAACGATTTACAATTGTATCAACATCAATCACCAAACATCTCCGAACGAGATATTTGGTCAGATTCACAGATGTAGAAACTAGGAAATTCAAGACAACCAAACAATAAAAAATCAGAGGAAGCGAACATCAAGAGGCAAGGATTAAACAATAATAACTCACAAACCTGCTGGAGAAGAACCAAGAATCGCCTTTTGTTAGGGCTGGGCATTCGAAATTCAAAAATTTTGATTTTTGAAATTTTTCGAATTTCAAATTCTGATCAAAAATTCTGAATTCCAATTTCGGATTGGATCGGAATATGATTTCAGTTCCAAATTATATTTCGGATCAGATCGAAAATATAGGGTGGATTTCCCAATTTCGGAACTTTTTTTTAGAAAAATTCGAATTTACGAAATATTTCCAAATTTCCGAAATATTTTTTCTAGTTCTCTGAAATATTTTTGAATTTTAAAAATATTTTTGAATTCCGAACCTATTTCCAAATTTCCGAATTCCAAAATAAAATACGGATCGGTTCAAAAATTACATTCCATTTTCGAAATAATTTCGGATCGGATAAAAAATTCCCATTTTTGAATTATGAATTTCGAATGCCCAGGCCTACCTTTCGTTGTCATGGTGGAGAAGAATGCCATCAAGGAGTTGTCGCCGCAGGGAAGAAAACCTAATGATCTTTAGGTTCGATGGATAATTATTGGAAGTTCAAGGGCATTCAGGACATGTGAAGAAAAGGTTAAGCGAGGACTTTGAAAATACCCTCAATAATATAGGGACAAAAAAATTAGATTCATCTCCCCAATATTCCAAGCTGAGGGATAATTAATGTGCGTGTACCAAACATGATGTAAAAGAGGATTGCTCCAAGAAAATCCTAGTTATCCCCCTTTATCACCCAATTATTTGGCTACCAAACATACCCTAGAGGGATGAAACAATCCAAATTTGAATCTTAGAAAAAACCAAAAAAATCACATTTTATGAGCTTGGGCAATTAGAGGATTGGGTCGCAGTCTGATTCTCTATCCAAGGGCAGGGGTTTGTAGCCCCGACCCGGGATTTGCCCATATCTGGAGAGAAGCAATGCTTTTATACCCGTATAATTTAATGAAATTTGTACCAGAATTTTTTTTTATAGAAATGATCTATAGTATATAAATCCCCACCATTAGTTTCCCAAATTAATCATTGGGAGGAATGCCCAAGAGGTCGTCAAATGGTTGTACTAGCTCAACCCATTTATCAGTTTGTGTCGGGCCGACCCAGTATATTTTGGACCGGCCTAAGTCCGGGTCGGGACGTTAAGGGCTCGGGATGGGTCGACAGGGCCCGACCCAATTTTTTAAAATATTTTTCATATACAATAAAAACTATGTTTGAAAGATATATATATATATATATATATTAACAAATCAAAAATATATTGCACCCTATATTTTTACTCATACAAAAAGATTAAATTTAGAAAAACTGAAATTGAGCCTTAGTAGGGACCATGAAAATTGAGATTGGGCCTTTCCAAACAAAAAATAATTTAAGTTACCAATTGGACCACCATCGGGCTAAAAATTAGCCTCGCCCCAGCCTATACATTGTGTTGAGTCAACCCAACTCGAATAGAAAATGGGCCATATTGGCCCGACCTGAAAAATGGACCGGGTCTTAGGGTCTGGCATAACCCGTCAAAAAATGGATGGGCCAGCTGGCCCATTAGTCCTAGCCCAGTTGGTGACCTCTAGGCAATCTTGGTCTTGCCCTTGCTCGACCCGGGTGTATGTCTCTATTGTCAATATTCAGATTCTATATTGACATTTTTTTGGGTCACACTTAGGGTTGATCAAAAAACCGAACGGTATTCGGTATACCGAATACCGATCGGTACGTATACCAAATACCTGATACTAATCGGGTATTCGATAATTCGGATCAGGATCAGGATTCAAAAATAATCCCGATTCGGTATTCGGTATGGTTTGATATTCCCGATTTACCGAAATTTTTTTTGGCAAGTCATTTTTGGCAACCACGACGCAGGAAATTAATTCACGGCATTGAGTGAATCTTTCGGTCGAGTTCTTCTTTTGGAAAATGGAAGCGTGCGTCGTCTATTCTCTTCTCGACCGAAGAGTGTTTTTATTTCCTCATTTGGGCTCAAAGCCCAAATGGAATTTAAACTCAAGCCCAATTGCAAATAATGTCTTGGGCTCAATTCCATTGAGCCCAATTGCATTAAAATGCAATTGAATTTGGATGGTCCCACCAAAAACAAATTTATTCTCGTTCGAGAAATTCGCCAATTATATCTCATATAATTAATTATCTAATTATTCAGTTCACCAGATAGAGCGACCCAGTAGAATCTATATCAAAACCGGTAATAAATTAAACTCATTAATTTATAAATCATAAGCGGCATCTAGCAAAGCATTATGATCCGATCTAATATAGATACATTGTGATCCTCTAATCTCATTTAGTATTAATTCTTTTGTCACTTAATATCTAATACTTAATGTTAAGCATAGGAATGTGTCATCCTTGACCCTTAATTACTTTCTTGATATTTCAGTAAATAATTGTTAATATGTGACTATCCCATTATCACAAATGCATGCGTAACAAATATTACTGCATCAAGTGGCCCAAGGATATTAATAATCTCATTCAATATGAGATGGACAAAAGTATCATATTGATATTCCAAAACTTCCAGCGTGAATCGTACATATTCGGAAAGCTTACCTTTATAACCCCCTCGGTCAACAGAGGCGTTTGATAACCTCACGTAATACA
Source organism: Pinguicula moranensis (assembly GCA_028565015.1). Taxonomy (NCBI): domain Eukaryota; kingdom Viridiplantae; phylum Streptophyta; class Magnoliopsida; order Lamiales; family Lentibulariaceae; genus Pinguicula; species Pinguicula moranensis. Next base: position 3,296 of record JAOWBN010000593.1, on the reverse strand, counting down.
CATTCATCACTCAAAATTATGAATATCTCAAATAACTGAACTAATACTATATGACTTTGCTGATGACACAAACACAATCTATCTTGCAAGTCAATATAGGTTGAGTCCAATATTCATGTACTCCGTACACTCATATTTCATGCGATTAAACAAATACCTGGTATCAATGATATGCGAAACATGATCATGCATTAATCCACATGCTAGTTTATATAGTCATCTAGTTGTTCATTTGATAATGACCTTAAGACTAGGGACTAATTTAGAATTTTAATTAAATTATGGAGTTTCACAATTCGGGTCATCAACCCAAATGATCCATAATATATATACAAAACTCAAGGAACAAAATGATTTATATCACACAGTATACATAAAACTAACAAGCACACCGATCGATGCTCTAAGTCACTAACCAACAATCTCCCACTTGAACTAGAGCCAATCAGGTACCACATACCAAGCCCTATCAGTTTGTGTACGAAGCACATCGGCCTGAAAGCTTATTTCTCATATACTCAGCACCAACATGACTCTCATGCTACGGCTGAGGAAATGATTCTGTTGGTGGATCAGTTGTGTTGTTTTCTCGACCTACTTTACACATTTTGATGCCTTTGTATTCAACGAAATTCCGAACAATGTGATACTTGCATTTGATGTGCATAATGCGCTTGCTGGATCTGCAATCCTTCGCATTTGTAACTGCTCCGGTATTGTTACAATGAAGTTCCATTGCACCAACAATGCTAGGAACAACACCAAGCTCATCAACGACCTCTCATATCCATATCCCTATTTCGCATGCCTCACAAGCAAAAATATGTATATATTTATTCTGGAACGGTGAAATCAGTCGTATAATATTGTTCGGAGCTCTTCCAACAGACAACATCACCATTAAACAAATACATAATTTGTCTGGGATTTTGAGTCATCCTGGTCGGTTTGGAAGTTGGCATCACAGTATCCTGTACATGTGAGGTGCTCCTCACCACCATAACCAAAATCAAATCCTTAGTCCTTCTCAAGTACTTAAGGATGTTCTTGACTGCTGTCCAATGATCCTCCCAGGGATTCTGTTTATATCTGCTCGTTATGCTCAAAGTATAAGACACATCAGGGCGCGTACATAACATGGCATACATAATCGACCAAACTGCTGATGCGTAGAGAATTATGCTCATATTCTCTCTATGTTCAAGTGTCCTCAGACACTGAGACGTACTGAGAGAGATACCATGTGACATAGGTAGGAAACCTCTCTTGGAATCCTCCTTGTTAAATTTCTCCAACACCTTTCCTATGTATGTACTCTGACTAAAACCAATGAGTCTCTTTGATCTATCTCGATAGATCCGAATACCCAAAATATAGGTAGCCTCGCCCAAGTCTTTCATCAAAAAAACATTACTCAATAAGACCTGGACATATTCAAGCATATATCATTCCCAATCAAAAGCATATCATCAACATATAACACCAAAAGTACTATTGAGCTCCCACTCAATTTTTGTTGTATACAAAGGTTCTTTTGGGTTTATAATGAATCCCTTATTCTTGACCTTGTCATCGAATCTCATATTCCAAGTCCGAGATGCTCGCTTTAATCCATAAATGGACCTATTAAACTTGCATACATTTTCAGCTCTTTTAGGATTAATAAAACCATCAGGCTGTACCATGTACACATCCTCTTCGAGAACCCCGTTCAAGAATGCGGTTTTGACATCCATCTGTCATAATTCATAATCATGAAATGCAGCAATAGCTAAAAGAATCCAAATAGACTGAAACTTAGTCACTGGTTCAAATGTTTCCTCATAATCGATCCCTTCGACCTGAGTAAACCCCTTAGGCACCAGACGGGCCTTGTATACAGTTAGGTTTCCATCCATATCGGTCTTCCTCTTGAAGACCCATTTGTTTTTGACAGATTTTACCCCGTCAGGCGAGTCAATCAGGTCCCACACATGGTTGTCTTCCTTGGATTGCAATTTGAATTTCATGTCCTTAAGCCATTTCTCAGAATCTTCTTGCGACAGTGATTCATTATAAGTCATGGGATCAACATCACCTGTAAGTAATATCTCATGTAGTCCTAAGTTCCTCTCAGATTCTCGAACTACTCTCCCTGACCTTCGGTGATGCGGCTAGTTCCATAGCCTCGCTTGAAACTTGCTTGATTTTGGTGTGACCCGAAGCTTCTGGTAGTGGATCATTTCGAATTTCTTCAAAAATGATCTTGCTTCCACTACTTTCCTTCGAGAGGAATTCCTCCTCCAAGAATACACCATGTCGGTCAACAAACACTTTGTTATTCGACCGCTGATAGAAGTAGTAACCCTTGGTTTCTCTTTTGTGTCCTACAAAAATGTATTTGTCAGACTTAAGACCAAGCTTGTCAGGTATCAATCGCCTAACATACGCTTCGCAGCCCCAAATCTTGAGAAACGACAAGTTAAGGATTCTCCTCTTCCATACCTCATATGGAGTCTTGTGTACTGATTTGGTATGAATTATATTTAAGGTAAACATAGCCGTTTCAAGGGCATATCCCCAAAAGGATAAAGGTAATTTCACACAACTCATCATCGACCGTACCATATCCATTAAAGTACAGTTTTTGCATTCAGACACACCATTCTGTTATGGTGTTCCATGTGAAGTCAACTGGGAAACTATTCCACGGGTTTTAAGATGATCACGAAACTTAAAACTTAGGTACTCGCCACCGTGATCCGATCGCAGTGCCTTAATCTTCTTCCTAGGTTGATTTTTGACTTAATTCTGGAACTTCTTGAATTTTTCCAAGGATTCGGCCTTGTGCATCATCAGATACACAACCATATCTACTTAAATCATCAGTAAATGTAATGAAGTACGAATACCCACCTCGTGCACTTGTACTCAGAGGACCACACACGTCTGTATGCACTAATGCTAAAAGTTTAGTGGCTCTCTCGGCAACCTTGTTAAGGTGCCTTGGTCATCTTTCCAAGTAAACGAGATTCGCACCTATCTATTCACTCCCGGTCAAAAGAATTCATAAGTCCAGTCGTTTGGAACTAGTAGTGTCATATTAAGTTACCACCTAACTAACATGACATATACGGATTTTCTCGTATTTCATACAAGAAATGATTCGTGCGACCAAGAAGTAACTAGTAGTGTCATATTAAGTTACCAACTAACTAACATAACACTTTCAAAATAACAATACCCCAAATCTTCTATGCATCACCGATAGCTACGAATCCCTTTAAGCTATACAATATTTGATTACATACGAAATG
>JAOWBN010000592.1:1570-23179 GCA_028565015.1 Pinguicula moranensis | reverse complement strand
GCGTGTTCAACATGCGCCGTTCAGATCTAACCGTAACTCACGCGCCGGTGTGTGATGGGCACGCGCCGCCGTGCACGGCTGCCGGCATCGGACAGTGGCAGACGGTCCTTCGGCAGTTCGGAAATCGATTACGAAAAATCGATAATACCGGAAATCAAACAAGATCCGAAATTATAACGGATTTAATATAATCGAACGAATCGAATATAATCCGATCCAGAACTCGCCCCGATACCACTGTAATCCAAACATTAGAACGGATCTAATATTGGATATAAATAGGTAATAAATCAAATACGATAAATGTTACTTGTTGCGAAAGCGTGATAGCTGGATCGAGTGTCCGGAACGAGTCTACCAGAGTCTTATTAGGTTTTCACGAATCAAATCTTAGCCTCGTGGGTGGCTAAGCAGACAGAGAAAACCCGTATATCTCTTGTAACCGTTATTTCAAATGAATAGGCATGTATCCTATTTATAGGCGTGGAAAACGTTACAACGTTTTTAAATAGTACTTTACTATTTAAGTAGGTGTACTTTTTGAAAAATTTACACAGAACGTGCAAATGTTTTATACACATTCTGAGCATTAAATTTCCAACTGTTTTCCAACAAAAATTAAGAATATAAGCATGGCTTATAGAATGTAAACCAACATCCCGTTCTCTTTCAATTCCCAACACCCCCATTAAAGAAACTTCTGAACTCATGATCTCACAACAAAATCCCATGTTCTCCAGCCTAAAAACATATACGATATTAAATCGCTTAAGAAAGGAGAAAGCAATCGATCAACTTTTTCGTTAAAATCGCCATCGAAAAATTTTTACCAGCAAAACACCGATTCTCCGGCATCCTGGATCTCATCTGGAACTCAGCTTCTCGAGTAGTACGCTTTTTGTTGAACGTTTGTAATTTAACCTTGAGAAACAGACCAATCACGAGAGAAATTGGTCATAAATCAGTAATTTTGATCGTAATTGAATGCTTCCCCCCAAGGAATCGCAACGAGAGTTGAGAAGTAATGAAAAAAGAGAGTTAAAAGTCATTTACCCTTGCCCTATACTATAACTATCGAATAATTTACCACTATGTACTATTAAAAGAGCCACTTTATCCCCTGCACTTTCGAAAAAAAGCTCACTGCCCCCAAGTGTAATTCACTCTTTATTCTGCAACTGGATGTATGTTTATTAGGGGGTTTATTACCATTTTTTAAAAGTACAAGGGGTAAAGTAGTTATTTTAAAAGTACAGGGGGTAAAGTAGCTCTTTTGAAAGTATAGGGAGTAAGTTATTCGATAAGTATAGTATAGGGGAAAATCACCTTTTGTTCTTATAGATTGTTTATTTATGAATGGACTATTGTTATATGTTAGCATATAATCCTAATTTAACTAAATAGTCAAAAATTGCCTAACTAATTAAAATAGAATTGATTGTCATAATTTAATTCATCGCCATAATTCAATTTATTGTTTATCTAATTATATTTTATCTAATTATAATTTACGTAACGCATTCACCAAAAGTATTTAACAAATTACCAAATAATTGTTCTAATTGAATTTCTCATTTATTTAATTTACTTATAATTTACATAATTTATCTAATTACAATGAAACAGACTGACACAATTTGATTTTTAGGTTCATCGATTCTAATTTTATTATTTATTTATTTAATCTATTTAAATATAGTTTACATAACTTCTCTTTGTGTCTGTTGGAGGACGGAGAGGAGAAGTCGCGCGAAGAGAACTTATTTAAACTATAAATAAATAAATAAGAAATTAAATTAGAATTGATGAACCTAAAAATCAAATTGTGTCTGTCTTTTTCATTGTAATTAAATAAATTATGTAAACTATAATTAAAAAAATTAAATAAATAAGAAATTAAATTAGAATAATTATTTGGTAATTTGTTAAATATTTTTGGTGAATGCGTAGTTTACGTATATTATAATTAGATAAATTAGGTAAAATATAATTAGATAGACAGTGAATTAAATTATGGCGATAAATTAAATTATCACAATTAATTCCGTGTTAATTAGTTAGGTATTTTTTTGACAATTCAGTTAAATTAGGATTACATCCAAACATATAGCAATAGTCAATTCCATAAATTAGAGAAACTATAAGAACAAAATGTGATTCACCCCTATGTACGATACTTATCGAATAAGTTACTCCCCTATACTTTCAAAAGAGCTACTTTATCCCCTGTACTTTCAAAAGAGCTATTTTACCTCCCTATATTTTTAAAAAAGGGTAATAAATCCCCTAATAAATATACCCCAGTCGTGGAATGAAGAGTGAATCACACTAGGGGGAAGTGAGCTTTTTTCAAAAGTACAGGGTGATAAAGTGACCATTTTAAAAGTACAGAGAGGTAAATTATTCGATAGGTATAGTTCAGGGGTCTATATGACATTTATGTCATATTTGATATGTTTGGATCTTTTCAATATTTTCGATTTCCCGCCACTTCCTAATATTAATTGCTCTTCTTTTGAAAAATGAAAAGACCAAAAAATTCATCGGAACCCTAGTATCAAATGCCGCGGAAAGAGGAGGCGCATAATCAGCAGCGTCTGAACGCTGCGAAGAAGGCATACAAGGCGGCGGTGGAGGAAGGGAACCGCCAGGAGGAGGCGCGTTGGGCTAATGTCGTCGGGGACATTCTCAAGAATCGCGGCGAGTACGTGGAGGCTCTCGTGTGGTTGCGCAAAGATTACGACGTTTCCACGAGGTACTTGCCGGAGAAGCAGCTGCTCGCTACTTGCCAATCCCTTGGGGAACTACATCTCCGCCTCCAGCAGTACGATCAGGCCCTAATTTATCAGAAAAAACATTTAGATCTGGCCACGGATCAAAATGACCTTATTGAGCAACAGAGAGCCAGCACTCAGCTTGGGCGAACATACCATGAAATGTTTATGAAGTCTGAAGATGACCATTCCTCAGTCAGGTATGCCAAGAAATATTTTAAATCAGCAATGGGACTTGCGCAAACTGTCATTAAGAATCCGCCTTCTGAGAGAGTTTCTTTCATTAAGGAGTATATTGATGCCCATAATAACATTGGGATGCTTGAAATGGATCTTGATAATTTAGATGAAGCAGAGAAAATTCTCAGTAGAGGTCTAGAGATATGTGATGAAGAAGAGGTAATTCAGGATGACGATGCGCGCAGCAGGCTCCACCATAACCTTGGAAATGTTTACTTAGAACTAAGAAAATGGAACGGAGCCCATGAGCACATTAAAAAGGATATCATTATCTGCAAGGGAATTGGTCATCGTCAAGGGGAGGCCAAAGGGTACATTAATCTTGGTGAGCTACATTACAGAAATCAAAAGTACAGAGAGGCCCTTGCATCTTATGAAAAGGCGCTTGATCTTGCAAAATCATTGGAGGATGAGCATGCATTAGCAGATCAGATTTATCAAAATATTGAAACTGTGAGAGAAGCAATGAAAGTGATGAAGGAACTAAAAATGGAAGAGCAGAACTTTAAGAAACTTGAGAGGAACACAGAAGTCTCCAGAGGCACAGAGAATGAGTGGAAATGTCTTAAGAAACAAAGTGGATCCATTGATTCCCTTATTGAAAAATCAAGGTTGATCTTTGAGTGGATTAAACTTCGTGAATATGCTAAGAAGAAGAAGAAGATAGTAGTTGAACTTTGTGATAAAGAGAAGGTAAGTGATTCCTTTTTAGTCGTGGGAGAGGCTTACCAGAAGCTCCGGAAATTCAGTAAAGCTCTGAAGTGGTACAGAAAGAGCTTGGAAACCTATAGGCTGATTGGAAACTTGGAGGGACAAGCAATGGTGAAGATTAACGTTGGAAATGTTTTGGACTCTTGTGGTGATTGGGCTGGTGCTTTAGAAGCATATAGAGAAGGGCACAAGGTTGCTGTAAACTCAAACCTGCCTTCTTTGCAGCTCTCTGCTCTAGAGAACATGCACTATAGTCATATGATTCGGTTTGATGATGCTGAAGAGGCCAGGAGGACAAAATTGTTAATTGACAAATTGAAGAAGTCCATAAATGGGAAGCTGAAGTGTCAAAGTTTTCTAGAGGACAGCTGCTCTGAGACTAAAACAACTTTAGATAGCCATTCAGCAGATGAGAGGTCTGATGGCAGTTTTTCCGAGAAGAAAACTGAAATGTATCCCGAGACGGTAAACTCAGATGTTGACGCAGAATTTGATGAAATCATACCTTTAGCATCCATTAAGAAAATTACTAAAAAGCAGAAAAATTCTTATGGAGTTGTGCCAAATTCTTCTCGCGAGCAATGTGGATCCCAAGGACAGAGCATTTCAAGATCCACTACCAGCTTCGCTCTAAACCGTAAGCGATCACGGATTATAATTTCTGATGATGAAGGTGATGAAGATCAGGAGATTTCTTTCTCTGGGAGGATGGAGCAGAAGTGTCCAAGGGAAATCATAGCAACTTCTGATGAAGTAATGAGAAAATGTGTGAGTAGTCCTTATTCATTCAGATCCAATATCTCCAAACTTGGCTCATCTGATGCCAAAGACACTGGAGTGGCAATAACATGTCAAGCTCGGAATATCCTTTTCAGCATTGATGAAGAATTTGTACATCTGGACCTTGATGTCTGTGGTAATGGTGATAAACTCAATATGAAGGATATTAAGGTTGAAGTGGCCTGCTTGTACTATTTACAACTCCCTAGAGAGAAAAGGTCAAGAGGATTAGTTCCGGTCATTCAACATATGATGAAGTATGGTGGAGAAATAGCACTAAAGAACTTAAGAAAATATGAACTAAGAAAGGGTTGGATTGAAGTCTGCTTTGTTATGGAGCCAAAACCTTTGATGAAATTGTACATTGACTGCTGTGTGGAAGTATCTGAACCACCTAATATGACAGTGATGCGTAGGTTGTACGACCTAGAGGAATCAGAAGACCAAATTGTAGTATCAGATTGCCAGTTGCGAGACTTATCCATCATGCCACTACTGAATGCCCTTCTTCAACGGCACAAACCACTTGCTGTCTTGGACCTTTCTCATAATCCATTGGGAAATGGAACTGTTGAGAAACTGAAACAAGTATTTATATGCTCTGGACAAAGTTATGGAGGTCTGTTTCTAAACTTGCATAGCAATCGGCTTGGTCCATCTGCATTATTTCAGATTTGTGAATGTCCGGTAATTTATGGTCGATTGGAGGTTCTTAACCTCTCTGATAACTCCTTAACGGATGCCTGTGCATCTTACCTGGCTACTGTCCTCCGCACGTGCAAAGCCCTTTATAGTCTGAGCATAGAAAATTGTTCAATTACGTCAACTACAGTCCAAAAGGTTGCTGATTCACAGCATTCAGAAGATGTTCTCACCTATCTTTATGTAGGACGCAATTACCCTGTATCTGGAAACGCTGTAAAAAGTCTTGTAACTTGCAACTTTAAAGCGATTTCAAGAGCTCAGTTTAGATGGGATAAAAGTAAGCAAGCCTGTGGTTGACAGCATTTGCCAACTCGCCAAGAACTGTTGTTTATCTGGATTGTTGCTGGGAAATACTAACATGGGAACGGAAGGTGCAATGCAGTTGATTCAACCATTATCGAAGGACACCCAAGAACTGGCACGGCTGGATCTATCATTTTCTGGAGTTAGTTCTAGCTTCGTAGCTAGACTCAGAAATGAATCATCTTTGGTTAGTGGTATTCTTGAGTTGAATCTTGGTGGAAATCCACTTTCAAAAGACTGTTCCAGCGAATTAGCATCTTTACTTAGCAGTCCTCGGTGCTGTTTAAGAGTTCTGGTAGTCTGCAAATGTGAACTCGGTCTTGCTGGTATCATCAGGATGCTTCAAGCTCTACGTGGGAATTGTTTTCTTGAAGAACTCAATTTAGCCGATAACGTTGGTCCAAATGAAACTGAAGCTCCAACAGAAGGCTGGGTGTTAGAAATGGCAGACACACTTGCAGACCTCAAGGAGTTAAACACTAATTCTGGCTCCCTCGAAGCAGAGAGAGTTGATTATATGTCCCATGGAACATATACCCTGAACCAAAATGAGAACCAGCTTGAAGTTGCTGATAGTGAAGACGATGAAATGCGCATGGAAGACATGTTACCTGTTCCAGAAGATGGCAAGATTCGCATCTCTCAGGGAGATCGGTTTTCCAAGAGCATGCCAATTCAAGAGCTCATTGAATCTGTCAGGAAAGCAGTGCATTTGAAACATTTGGATCTTAGTCAGAACAGATTCTCGCAACAAGTGATTGGGATGCTATTTTCAGCATGGTCTTCAGGTGCTAGAGCTGTTTTTGCCCAAAGACATGTTGATGAAAATATAGTCCATTTCTCAGTGCAGGGGAACAACTGTTGTGGCATTAAAACCTGCTGCAGAAAGATTTGAGTTATTGAAACTTGATTTGACTGATCCAACGATTCCTGTGGAAATAACTACAGCTTTCTATATTTTGGATATGTATATAGGTTTATTCATAGGCTATGGACCTATTATGCAATATTTAATAAATGTATTGTATTTAATCTTAAAGACTATTAGTCAATAAACAATTTTCTTATTCCCGAATTATAATTTGATATCATAGTCAAACAAATAAATCTCAAACCCTGACCAATCTACCGGCATTCTGCCCTCCCCTCCCCCACCCCAGCACTTCTTGCCTATTATCACCACCAGCGCTATCACAGAATCCGGTCTGACTATGGATTTTTAGCCAAACTAGACAAGTCATATGCCACACACTTAGTTTTCGACCAGATCTGCGCACGTCCATCAGGCGGATGACATCTCCGGCGCTCGCAACAGACAGTACGATCACGCGGGAGCCTCCACGAACGACCGCCAAAAAAACAGTGTTTGGTTCAGGTATCCCTTCGCATCTGTCATATTAACTTGTCTTGATTTGGTGTCGTTTGATGTGTAGTTACGTTTTGGGTGATATAGTGAATTTATATGGATTGGTAATTGATGTTTGTGGTGACAATTGATATTGATCGCCTAAATTTTGGTATCCAATTAGGCATTGTGTTGAACATTGATTGTGTAGTGTGTTTGATGATTGGATGAGATGTGGATTTGAAAAGTGTTGATTGTTGTTGTGTTTGTTGTGGTTAGAGTTTTTTTTTTTGGATCACAAGGGTATCCAGGACCATACGATCCCGACTAATCCCCGGGGTGGATCAACAGCGCCCCCAATCGATACACCATTGAATTGCGGATCTGACGATCCGAGGACGTGGCCCTCCCGTGTTGTCTACAGTGGGAATTCTGCATTCGTTCCAGCGAGAATTCGAACTCGAGACCTCTGGGCAAGCCCTGATGGTCTCGGTCCTTACCACTGAGACAACCCGTCAGGGTTAATGTTGTGGTTAGAGTTACTGTGTGGGAGATGACAAAGAAGGATGAGAATGCGGTTAGTAAAGAATTGGAGGCTCTAAGAAAACTCAATCTTGAGGTGCTCAGTGCCTTAAGTCGGGATCATACAGGGGGTGAGTGCCTCGACCACAACCGTTGTCCTTGTTACTGCCCCAGGTACAAGTCACGCTAGATCTACCACCTATAAATTTGAAGCTTGATGGATCGGCTATATATCTTAGCTGGTCACGTAGGATTAAGACTTAGTTGGGAAGAAATTAGATGGACTTATGATAGGAGGTGAGTCAAGGAGTAACGAATTCTCCGACCAATTATTCAAAAGTTGCTCAGTTGTATATCTTGTTACTCTACTCGATAACTCCTTCAATTGCTTCTTCTATGGATGGCATTAGATTGGTGAGTGACATCTGAACTAAATTGAAGATGACCTACTCTGAGACTTAAAATTAGATGAGAGTGTTTCAGATTGAGTTAGAGATCGATTCAGAGATACACGGAGAGAGATCCATCCAAGAGTTTGCCATTTGTCTGGGGCGATTGTGGACAGAGATGGATCACTTCTGGCCTTTGTCAAGCCGTAGTGGCCCGGGGTGCAAGATGCAGAAACTCTTTGAACAAGGAAGAACTATAAAGTTTTTGAAGGGTTTGAATCCAGTCTTTGGCTCGAGGAGATCAGTCTTTCTGTCTCAGGCCAAGATTTCATCATTGGATGATGCCATTGCTGCTAAGATATATGAGGAGAGTCAGATGAAGATACACTCTATACCGAGTGAAGTGTCGAGTGTGAATGCTCTAATACTACAGGTTCTGGTGTTACTGGAGTTCAGTGAGAGGTTTGCAATTGTTTCTAGTATGGAGAGATAGGTCACTTAATGCACTTCTGTCCGAAATTGTTTCATGAGAGAGAGTCTGGAGGGAGAGGCCAATTTTGAGGTAGAGGTCGTAGTTGTGGAGGGAGGAAAGGTGGAGCTAAAGGTAGTGGACAAAGAGGCTATCACACTAACTTGATGGTGGATGTTGATGAGGAGGAGTCTGTGGAAAGTAATTTGTCTGTTGAGAAAGATCGAGCATTCTTCGAAGTACTCTAGAGGAAGTTCTAGGCCATGGGGGTGGGAGCTGATACACCTACCCACAGTTATGTATGACTCACTAGCTCTGGCATCTTTGAAGTACTCTAGAGGAAGTACTCTAGAGTAATGTTGCTTTGGCCTCATATTCCACAGGTATGTATGACTCACTAGCTCTGACATCTTTTCCTTGTGCTGGCTCTTCAAATTGGATCATTGACTATGGGGTTTATGGGCACGTGACGGGGGCTGCTAGGGAATTCAGTTCCTACACTCCCCTAGCAGTTCCACTGATCGGCCGATGGTGGATAAGGGTACAGTGCATAGCACTCTGACTTTGTCCAAATTCTTTCATGCTCCTTCCTTTCCTATAAACCTTTTGTCCATAAATGTCATTGTTAACCAACTAAATTGTACTATTTTGTTTGATATTCCCAATGTGATTTTCTTGGAGAATAGGACAGGCATGATACTTGGGATTGGACATGGCGTAGTGGCTTGTGGTACATTGATCGAAAGGAACTGGACTCAGCGCTTTCATTCATAGTGGAGAGACCTGGAGGAGACATAAGTATGGAGGACTTAGTGTTACTTCACCATATGCGATTAGGTCACCCTTTCTTTCTGACTTTGAGTTGACTTTACTCCCATTTATTTGTTGCAGTTAATAAAGATAAATTACTTTGTGATTCTTATGAGTTGGGCAAGCATACCAAAAATTCTTATGTCAGCTTTGGTAGTAGGAGTTCGAATGTGTTTTATTTGATACATTCAGATGTATAGCGGCCCCTGTTCCATACCAACATTCAATGAATTTTGTTATTTTGTCTCATTCATTGAGTTTTCCTCTCGTGTTCACAAATGAGTACAGACGCAATATGGTGCAGTGGTAAAGGGTTTGAGATCTGATAATGGGATAGAATACACTAACAAGGCATTTGTAGAATATTTGTCATCACCATGTATTAAGCGTTAAACCACCTGCCCATACACACCAGAGCGGAATAGGATAGCTGAGAGGAAAAATTGTCACCTTCTTGAGGTGGCTAGAAACATGATGTTCACAATGAATGTTCCAAAGTACTTATGGGGACAAGTTGTTCTTACAACTACTTTTATGATTAACAAGATACCGTCATATATTTTAGATTGGAATCTTCATTTCAGATCTGGAATGGTACAGAAGGAAATATTATTCTCTTGAGAACTTTCGATTGTGTATGTATTTTGCAGGATAATAGGCCAGGGTAGAAATGTTGGGTCCCAGGGTCATCAAGAGTATATTTTTAGGGTATTCAGTGAATCAGAAAGGATATGTGTGTTGGTGTCTGGATGAACGAAGATTGTTAAGTTTGGACATTACATTTTGAGAGCATGAGTCGTACTTCTAACCAGGTTTCTCTTACCTTTTGAGGGCTCGCCTGATGGTGTACGACGAGAGAGTGAGAGTAGTAGTGTTAGGAGTGAGAGTAGTAGTCATATGGGGAGTCGGTGATAGTATGAGTTGGAGACATTTCCTGCCTTTGTGCAGCTAGTAAACAGGCAGTAGAGGGAGAGACTGAGGAGGAGTTGATTCATGAGAGAGAGATTCAGGGTCAGGGGGAGCCACACTTAGTATACACGAGCCATCATCCCTATGCCTAGTAGCCGAGGAGAGAGAAGGACAAAGAGTTTTCTGAGTCGCATGCGTCTGTCCCATGTACAGTATCCTTGTCTGCTTTGACTCCGGAGGCACCCTCATCTTCATCAGTCCCTTCAGGTGATGTTACTCTTTTCCCTAATATTATTCTCCCCAGCCCCCAGTTGGTTAGGATGACCACTCCCACCAAACAGATGTAGTTTTTTTCTTAGATATTGTGCATCCCCATGATATTATCCATTCTATTTTCTACTCAAATATATTTCTCGAACATTGAGCATTCATTGCGTATTTGGACATTGTCTTGATTCCTAAGTGTTGCAGATTCGATGTGGAAAGTTGTCATGATAGAGGAGTTTGAGGCCCTTACGAAGAACAAAACCTAGCGGCTTGTGTCATTACAACCTGGTAAGAAGGGAATTGAATGTAAGTGAGTGTTTACTGTTAAGCAAAACTTAGAGTTCAGAGTTGAACGCTACAAGGCACGACTGGTAGCAAAGGGATACAGCCAGGTCTATGGCTTTGATTGCGATGAGACCTTTGCACCAATAGTGAAGATGAACACAGTTAGGACATTGGTCTCCATAGCAACAAAAAAGGATGGAAGTTACACCAACTTGATATGAAAAATGCATTTCTTGATGGTGATCTATTGGAATAAGAGTACATGGAGACTCCCCCAGAATTTGGCATTAGTCAGACGGCTGGTAATGTTTACAAGCTCGAGAAGTCATTGTACGGCATGAAATAATCTCCTCGAGCTTGATTTGACATGTTCAGGAAAGCTATGGTTGGCATAGGTATCAGCATATCAATGTTGATCATATTGTGTTCTTCAAACAAGATGGCAGTTATACCACGATGCTTGTAGTTTACGTGGATAACATGATCATTACTGGTGACTATGAAAGTGAGATGGTGAAGCTAAAAATGAGATTTGACAATGAATTTAAAGTGAAAGACTTGGGGCAGTTGAAGTACTACCTTAGGATTAATGTGGCCCGTGGGCCAGAGGGAATTATTTTGTCCCAAAGAAAGTATGCTCTAGACTTACTCTAGGGGGACAGGTATGTTGGGTTGTAAGCCCTTCGGGATGTCGATTGACCAGATATCAAAGTTGAATGCAAAAGCAAGAAAATCAGTTGACAAAGAGATAGATCAGAGATTAGTAGGCCGGTTGATATATATGAATAATACCGTACCGGATATATCAGTTGATGTAAATATGGTAAGCAGGTACATGCATGATCCTAAAAAGGGTCACCTGAACGCCATGTATTAGATATTGATATACCTGAAAAATGTACCAAGAAAGGGACTGGTCTTTCGAAAGAACAAACATCTGAACATCGAGGGCTACTGCAATTTAGGCTAAACTAGTTGTGCTGATGATAGAAAGTTTGCATCTGGATATTGAATGTTTGTAGAGGCGATTTAGTCTCTTAGAGGAGTAAGAAACAACCGGTAGTGGCTTGGTATACAGTTGATGCATAATATAGAGCCATAGCCCTAAGTGTTGCATAGATGATTTGGTTGAGGTCAATGCTTGTGGAGTTCATAATGGACCCAGAGCCCCCGATGAACTTGTGGTGTGACAATAAGTCAGATATCAGTATTACCAACAACCCAGTGCAGCATGATAGAACCAAACATGTGGAGATTGATAGGTTCTTCATCAATGAAAAGTTGAGCAATGGGCTATTGGAGCTGAGTCACATAGCCACCAAAGAGCAAGTTGTTGAAGCATTGACTAAATGACTTAGTTCCATATATCTAGAGAGACTTTGTAACAATATGAGTTTTGTGGATATTTTTCGTCCATCTTGAGGAAAGTGTTGGTGTTTATTCATAGTTTAGGGACCTATTATGCAATATTTAATAAGTGTATTGTATTTAAGCCCAAGGCTTATTATTCAATAAACAAGTTTCCAATTCCGGAATTACAATTTTATATGTTGCCCAAGAGTACGATTTTGTGGCAAGCAATTGACTGGATAGTTTTGAACTACAGTTTTCCAACATTTACAGGTAAATATCATGTTAAGGTTTATTTCCCAAGCATTCTCAGTAAAAAAACAAGGGAATCTGTTATCTATTTTCTTTGTGTCATGTTTGCAAGTGCAACATTACTTCGCTATGTATTTTCTTTTACCTAATTAAACTCTTGTGTTCCCCATTTACAGACTAGTAGATCTCCATCTTGTTGAGATTCTTCCGTGCAATGGCGTTTTGCCTCAGGATTTGATAAGCGTGTACAGATGGCGTGCGGTAAAAACACACTTTACAAGAATTCAACTATTTCTTTGTGAAACATATTTTTAAGATTTTAAGTTATTTTTTGTGAAACATGAAACATAATTATAATCTATACATAATGCAACATGTAATCAAACTTTGAAACTAAACTGTAACATATACACTGGGATTAAAAATTTGATCGGGCACGTGTGTAAATTATTCGTTCGCCCCCCACCCCACCCTTCAATTTATATCTTGCCCCTTCATCAAGAATCGAGTTAAAGGCCATTTACCCCCTTGTGTTATACCTATTAGTTAACTTACTCCCCTGTACTTTTAAAAAAACTATTTTACCCCTCTGTACTTTTCAAAAAAAGCCTACTGCCCCCGAGTGTTGTTCACGCGCGAATCTGCGACTGGGATATTTTTCTTATATGAAAAAGTCAATTTTACCATTACCTTATTTCGAAAGTACAAAGGGGTAAAGTAGTTTTTTTAAAAGTACAGGAGATAAAGTAACTCTTTTGCAAGTATGGGGGGCAAAGTAACTATTTTGAAAGCACGTGGGAGTAAGTTAACCAATAGGTATAGTACAGAGGGTAAATGATATTTTAACTCATCATTACTATTTCCACATTGTTATCTGTAGGGCGTGGAATTATTAATTTAATTTATTTAATTTATTTAAATGAGTATAATAATTATTTTAATTTATTTAAATGAGTATAATAATTATTTTAATTTATTTAAATGAGTATAATAATTAATTTAATTTATTTAAATTATTATATAATTAACTAATTGATTTAAATGTGTATAATAAATAATTTAATTTATTTAATAAATATATAATAATTATTTTATTTTATTTAAATGAGTATAATAATTAAAATTAATTTAATTTATTACTATACTCATTTAAATAATTAAATTATTATTATACTCATTTAAATAAAATAAATTAATAATTATTATAATAATTTAAATTAATATAGTCATTTAAATAAATTAAATTAATTATTATACTCATTTAAATAAATTAAATTATTTAATATAATCATTCAAATAAATTAAATTAATTATTATTATTATTTAAATAAATTAAATAATTATTATATTGATTTAAATCAATTATTATATATAATATAATAAATTAAAATAATTATTATACTCATTTAAACAAATTAAATAAATTAAATTAATAATTCCACGCCCTACAGATAACAGTGTGAAAATAGTAATGATGAGTTAAAGGTCATTTACCCCCTGTACTTTACCTATTGGTTAACTTACTCTCACGTGCTTTCAAAATAGTTACTTTTCCCCCTATACTTGCAAAAGAGCTACTTTACCCCCCTGTACTTTTAAAAAAACTACTTTACCCCCTTATACTTTCGAAAAAGAGTAAGGGTAAAATCGACTTTTTCATATAATAAAATATCCCAGTCACAAAATCGCGCGTGAACAACACTCGGGGACAGTGGGCTTTTTTTTAAAGTACAAGGGGTAAAGTAGCTCTTTTGAAAGTATAGGGAAGTAAGTTAACTAATAGATATAGTACAAGGGGGTAAATAGCATTTACATCTCAAGAATCAAGAAAATCTTTAAAAACCGTCAGTCAAACTGAATTTAAAAATAAAATATATTTTTTTTAAAATAATAATAATATTATTTTCAAAAATCTGGCCGTTGGATCGTAATGGCTATTTTTTTTAAAAAAATACCCCTATAAATATCTTACTAACCCCTTCATTTCACTGACACCAATTTCTATTCTTCTTCATCTATCTACTATTAGCTCTCATTAAATCTCTTATTTGTGGCATTTTCTTAAGCAATTTTCGAATTTCATTTTGTTACCCTAAACCCTAAACCAAAATAATATCGTTGAAGAAAATTTCTTCTTCATCCTTGATTTCAACGATAATATTGATTTTAGTATTTTGCAATATCTTCATTTTGAATTGGGAGATTCAGCCACATCACTACCAGATGAGGAGGTTCAGGTAATGCCAATTTAAAGTTCAACACCATCTTTTTCTCATGATCGTGGTAATCATCCACCCCTTCACCCACTTGTGTCTCACAATCAAGAGTTTGTCAAGGAGAAAATAAGCAACTCTTGAATTTTTACGAAATTTTTCAACAAAATTTCAAGTCCGGAAAGAGGACTCAACTTCTTTTGAATTTTTTTGAATTTTAATTCATGTATTTTTTTCCCATAAGGTATAGATTATGGGACATTTGCAAGCTATAAGTAAGCACCCAATATATGTTGGAATCGATCCTACACAAATCCAACTTTCAAGTAGTTAGGGTTCTATCGCCGTGGAATTGGAGTTGGAGGTTCAGGTACGTCTTTTACTAGTAATTTATTTCGATTTAGCCAAAATAAAAATAGGGAAGACTTACCAGATTTAATTTGTTCGGAAGTCATTCCCTTTAAATTTGTCGAAAGTTTAAATTCAGAAAATATATGAGTATATGTTTAAATCTCACATTTACTAGAATTTCACGTAAATCACGCATTAGCGATATTATTAAATCTTTAAAAAAAAAAAATCATTTATGTAAAACAATTTCATCTATGGACCATAAAATTTCATTAGTAAACACATAAATATATGAGAATTAATTGTCATTTGATAGATAATGAATGAAAAATACAAAAAAAATAAATAATTCATAGAATGTTTGATGATTCACACACTGCACAAAATATATGCACTAAAACTATGTTGATTTTAGAAAGAATATAATTTACAACATAGTGTATATAACATTTCTTTTGATAATGCATTTAAATAATTATACATGTATAGATTATTTAAAGGCATTATATGATTCTTATTTTGGTTTTGGTTTTTCATATTATATGTATTTTTATATTATTGATTTATGTGTACAAAATGGTCTCAAATGTATTAATTTAAGCGTATACCCCATTAAACATACCATAAAAGTTTTGGCTACTAAACATAGGTTAATGAAATATTGGTTTAAATTTTGTAAAAATATTAATGTTAAACCTATAAAATTTTCTCTAGATATGTCAACTCGTTCGAATTCTACTTATATTTTATTCAAACAAATCGTTCCTTATAGAATTTTATTGTGTACTCTTATGAATAATAATATCAAACTATATATTTACATCAAACCCATTTGAATAAGTGTAAAAACCTTTTAGAACTTCTAGAGTATTTTAATGATAACACAAAATTATTATCGCGCATATATAAACTCATTTCACACTTTATTGTTATTGTTTGTGTCAATGTAGGAGCCATTATTATAGGTTTTAAAGAATACTGTAATTTTACAAATTGGGTAAAATCTATTAGTGAAAATGTGTAAATATATTTTAAACATACCATTATTTAACCTTATTACCACCGTTTTAAGCCCTCGAATTAAATTAGAAGGTTTAAGAACATCATTAAAATATTATTAAAGTGGATTTGTCGATGAGAATGATAAACCCCTTGTCGATGTACGCAACCTTGCCTTTATAAGTATATAAATATATCATCTTCGTTACAATCCAATATGCATTGCATCATTTAATTTACTGATTTCTAACAACTTCACATATAGAAACATTGGAATTTAATAAAGTCATTTTGATACAATCCATTATCAGCACAGAACTAAAAGAATTGTCAATGATGACAATTATAATGAAACAAATATTGAAACGGTCTAGATCTTTATCAAGTTCCATATTCGTAGAATTTGATTCTTATCTAACTAGTACTTTTGAGATTACTCAGACAGATGAAGATGATTAATCGTTCGACTGAAATTTTGGTATTCTTGATTGATGGAGGAGCAAAGCACGATATTTTTTGATGTTATCAACTATGACAAGAGAAGTAGCAAGCTCAATTTCAACAGTTGTCGTAGAGTAAACCTTTAGCAATGGAGAGTACATTCTAGACGACCGTCGTGCATCATTGCATCCGATCAACTTAAAATATCAAACGTGTTTGAATGATTGGATAGCTACAGAAAATAGATCTCAAGAACTTTAACAAAACGAAGAAGAAAACTCACTCGACGCATGGAAACTTGATTCCGCGACAGATCTAGCCCAACTCAGGGCTACGACAAGCACCACAAGTCCAGTTGACTTGGAGTGATCCAACAGATAAGTAAGGTAAGAGAATTAATTCATTATGTATATATACATAAATAATATGTAAGCAACTTAAATATTAATATTAATTCACTTATAATTAAGTTCAAGCTCCTCTTCCCTCACCATTTTTTTCAAAAGTTCATAAATTATAAACTTATATATAAAATTTTTATATAAAATATTTTATTTAATTTATAACTTTATATAACAAATAGTATATATTTACATCACAAAATAATAAAATAAAATAAAATATTGATAAAAAAAACTTCATAAAATAATAAACTTATATATATAAATTATACAAGATATAAAATTTAATTATAACTTTATATAACAAAAATATTAAGTAGCAAAATATATATATATATATATATAACAAAAAATTAGCTGGTATTGAAACATGCCGAAACCGAATGAACCGGAAAGGCGGTTGAAGTTTGAACCAAAAAAATAATGGTCCGACCGGTTGGACAGGCCCTGGTGGTCCGGTCCAGGTTTTTCCGCGAACTGGCGTTCCAATCCGATCCAACCGGACTGCCCAGGTCTACCCTTCACCCTGATCGTCTCTCATTTTTTCGAGTAGCAATTTTGAAGTTCTTTGCATTTAGACAAATTAGATTTGTAAAGAGCTATGAGGTTGTGCGCCTTGCATCCTCTTAAATGAAACATTTTTTACCAAGCATACTTACAACACTGGTAAACAATCTTAACAAAAAATAATCAATCAATTAAGTTAAACTGAACTGAAAATGAACTCTTTCTACTCATCCTACATCTTAGATCTCAGGATCATACTAATTAAACACTTGTAACCAATCAATATTGCAACTACAACCATCTCCAGCTAAGCATCATTTTCAATCCTTTATATTATTTATAAGAAACCTGTGTTTTGTTGAGGGCAATACAATTTCCTCGTAGCACTAGTTCTTACTGCAGATATATCCAGAGGATCGAATCTACAAAAATAGAATTAAGTACAACTAATTGATGGCGGAACCTTGCAAGGCGCCGGTGGCGTAGGGCAATTTGCAGAAGCAGTTAGGATCTTTGTAGGCGAAGGCATTTCTCCAGAGGTTGTGACAAAAATTCGAGCTTACAGTTCAGTCAAGCTCCTTGAGAAAATCGATGTTATCAACAAAGACCTGCAAAACTTGAGGGATAATCCAATGACAAACTTTACTACTAGTTATTTCAAGAGCCTAGTTTCCATATATGGCAGGGTTATAGGAAATTAACGTCATGTAATGTATGTATTTATATACCAAATAACCATTTTCAGCACATGGAAATTGGTTAGAACAATAAATCAAATCAAATCAAACCAACATACAAATGCTAAACCAAGTGGTATTTTGAAATTGTAGGGGTCTAAAGAAATCCACTAGACACATGAGGAAATGGATTCCCCACTCAGCAATTAGTCTGCTCGTGCTAGCAGAACCATTTCATAATGAAAGGAGGATGCAATGGCTTGGATAGCACATCCAATTGACAAATCATACTACAAATGGAGAGCAAGGAGAAAAATTATGGATATTCTGGAAGGATAGAGATGAATTTAAGGTAATCAGCGTCCATGAACAAGCTTTAACAGGCTTGTGGAAACAAGAAGGAAAGGAAGTACAAGTCACTTTTATATATGGAAAGTGCACAAAGGAGCAAAGAAGGGAGCTATGGCAGTACTTGAACTTAGTCCAGACTCATCTCACATGGATAGTTATGGGAGATTTCAACATTATTAGAAACAATCAGGAAAAACGAGGAAGGGTGAATAGACCACTAGCTCCAATAATAGAGTTCAACATATGAATAGGCTCATGTGCTTTAGTGGATCTAAAAATACTAGGTAATGGGCTCTCTTGGTGCAATGGTAGGATGGGGAACAGGTGAGTTTGGGCAAAGCTGGATAGAATCCTGGTGACTGCTGCTTTTCTAGACTGGAAGCTCGTAGTTTCTATAAATTGATGCAGAGAACAGAATCAGATCATAGGCCCATGGAACTAAATTTGGAGGAACTAGTTCAAGTATACGGTTAGAGACACTTTAAATATCTTAACATGTGGACATACAATAAAAATGGCATGAAGTAGCCATCAGGGGCAACCACGGATGAGCACATTAGGGCAAAAAAATTAAGATAACTAGAAGTGTGCTGAGGCGATGGAACAATGAGATATTTGGACGAGTGGACCTTCAAATAAAGAATCTGGAGGGCAAAGTAGAGATTCTGGAACAGAGGTTAATGGAGGGGCACTTAGAGGAGACTGAAGCAGAATATTTAGAAGCCACTGTAGCCCTGCAGAATATGGAGAACAGAGAAATACAAAGGTTGGAGCAAATGTCTAAAAAGGAGTGGATGGAAAAAGAGACAAAAATACTAATTCTTCCATTCGGCCCTCAGGATAAAACAAAATAGAACATGTCTAACTAGAATGCAGCTGGAGGATGGAACATATATAGAGGGTGCAGAAAATATACACAAAGAAGAAGCATATTTCTTTGAAGGTTTAATGTCTTCCCAGCAGCAGATGGAGAGTGGAGAAGAAGAGGAACTGGAGAATCTTTTTGTACAGAAGCTGCTCCCAACCAAAAACAGGGAATTAAGAGCAATACCAGGATTGATAGAGATTAAGGATGCTTTATGGTCGATCCCAGGAAATAGTGCCCCTGGTTTAGATGGATTTGGAGCAAATTTTTTCAATGAGACATGGGAAATAACAGGGCAAGATCTTGTAGGGGCAGTCAGAGAGTTCTACATAAACCACAAGTTGCCAAGGATGTTCGCATCCAGTCTGATAACACTGATTCCTAAAGTGGAACAACCAAAATCATTTTCTCAGTTTAAACCTATAAGTCTATGCACACTGGTGTATAAAATCATTACAAAAGTCATGGTAGGAAGACTTAAAAAACATATGCCCAATTTGGTGTCTGAAGAGCCGAGGGCTTTTGTAAAAAATAGAAGCATCATGGATAATATTGTACTTGCGCAGGAACTGACTCCGGCCTTGAACAAGAAACATTGGGGTGGAAATGTGATTATCAAATTGGACATGACAAAGGCATATGATATGGTTTCTTGGTCTTTTCTGGAAACAGTGTTGAGATATAAAGGCTTTGACAGTGAGTCCATGGAACTTATTATGAGTTGTGTAAGAGGACAGTGGTTCTCTATTCAAATGAACGTTGTGGCAGTGGGATTTTTTGAAGCAAAAAGGGGATTGAGGCAAGGGGACCCTTTGGCCCCTTACCTATTTATTTTACTACAAGATACCTTATCAAAGATGCTAAGCAAAGAGATAGATAAAGGAAAGATTGACAGATATAAGCTGCCCATTCGAGCGCCTATGATCTCACATCTAATGTATGCAAATGATATACTTATATTCTCTAGGGGAGATATGGAATCAATCAGAACAATTTCTAAGACTATGGCAAGGTACTGCAGCAAATCTGGACAACTAGTGTGTAAGGCAAAAGGTGTTATTTTCATGTCATCTGACATTGGCTGGGTAAGAAGGAGGAGCATTCTGAGGGTAACAGGTTTTGAAGAGGGCAAGTTCGCTATGACATACCTGGGTGCACCGATGCACACAGGCAGATTCACAAGAAATATGTTTGAGCCAATGATGGACAAATTCCGCAGGAAACTGGCTGGCTGGAAAGGGAGACTTCTTTCTCAAGGTGGGCGACTGACACTCATTAGACATGTGATGAAGGGGTTGCCCATGCATATAATGGTAGTAATGAGGATGCCACAAAGTGTCATAAAGGAGATCAGGATTATTCTGGAAATTTTGTTTTGGGGACAGAATGATGGAAAGCCAAAATTTCACTGGAAGAGATAGAGTGTGGTTTTTGTAAACCACAGTCAGAAGGTG
Source organism: Pinguicula moranensis (assembly GCA_028565015.1). NCBI lineage: Eukaryota > Viridiplantae > Streptophyta > Magnoliopsida > Lamiales > Lentibulariaceae > Pinguicula > Pinguicula moranensis. The sequence continues at coordinate 2,809 of JAOWBN010000592.1, read as the reverse complement.
GTGTGGGCATCAAAGATCTGGCAGAATTGCAAAAAGCAATGGCCATGAGGCTGTGCTACAAGCAAATCACATAGGAGACCCTGCGAGCTAGATATGTGAACGCCAAATATTACAGAAAGGAGCAATTTTTTGGGTAATCACCGAAGCAGTGTGACTCCAGATTTTGGAAATATGCACTTTCATTGAAAGCTGAAGTAGCCTAGCAGATTCAGGTGAGGTTGAAAAGTGGGAACTCGAATTTATGGTGGGACAAATGGCTAACAGGAGGTTTCCTAGCTGAAAGGGGTAATGACTATGGAAATAAGGAAGCATAGGTGGCTGATTTTGCTAACAATGGGCAATGGATACAATCTGCTTTAATCCAAGAGGTAGGCCAAGGTATAATTGAGGAAATATGTATACAAAGAGCGCCAAAAGAATATGATATAAAAGATATTATCATATGAAAATAGGAGAAAATGGGTGTTTCTCACTAAAGTCAGCATGGGAGGTGCCAAGAGTGAGAGGGGAAATAAATCAGGAAGCAGAGATTATTTGGAACAAAAAACTGCCTCTGAAGATATTTGTTTGTGCTTGGAAAGCATGGAGAAACATTCCACCCATAGATGAACAGATAATAAAGAAGGGGGTGACTATAGCATCGACATGTAGCTGCTGCAGAGAAAGAGTACAAGAAACTCAGGATCATATTCTATATGACAGTCCTCTTGCCAAGGAACTATGGGGTGGAGCACCAACACTGATAAAAAGATATTTCTCTCATCCGAGCTCTTGGAAAGAAAGGCTGAAACAATGGCAGAGAATGACTTCCAAAAGCAGGTTACAAGGTTCCAAAAGCATCCCACCTATTTTGACTTAGTGTTTGTGGATTAGCAGATGCAGGACAATATTTGAAGAACATAAACAAACAGCAGAGCAAACTTGGAGAGAATTTAAAAGATTGATCTCACAAATTATGGATGGAGCTGATTTAAAGTTTTTGATGCAGGTGCATAATTTTACAGCAGATTAATGTTCAAATCAAGTGGAGGGTTAAAAACAAGATCACGTGGTGCAATGGAGACGCCCAACAGAAGGATAGATTAAAATAAATACAGATGGGAGCACTAAAGGCAACCCGTGAATATCTGGATGTGGAGGAATGATGGGAGACTTACAAGGAGACTGCAGAGCAGCCTTTTCAAAGTTCTCAGGAGTCATGACAAATAATGAAGCAAAGATTAGAGAAGCCACCTAAGG
>JAOWBN010000581.1:0-11393 GCA_028565015.1 Pinguicula moranensis | reverse complement strand
CATCATCCCCTCCCTCCTGGGAAGGATTCGTCCTCGAATCCAAATCTTCATGTGAGTTAGAATACTCTGTATAAGCTAGTAACAAGATCAGAATTTCTATTGAAGATCGTATCAGTAGCCTTGCCTGTAAAGTAGGAGACACCCTCTCCCATGTGGGCACAGTATGCACGCAAGTACGAAGCCTGTTCTCAAAATAGGAACATGTGTTGGACGTGGAATCTAAAATGGATAAAACAGCTTGGAGAAGGTCACCAAGAGCTGGATGTGGCCAACAGGATCCACCTTGTTGATCACCTGCTGAAGAATGAAGGGCAACACCACTACTGGATGACTATGGATGAAATAAACCGCTCCGAATTTATTCGTGTTTTCCTTGACGGACAACTCGGTTGACATTCAAGCTTGTTGTAATTCGGAAAATGCTTGAACTTGTAGGGATGTTTATCTCAATGTTGTTTTGTACGATGTCATTGTAGGAACACTTTGAAAATCTTGGACATTAACTGTTTATTCAAACTTATTTCAGTGCAAGAATTGTTTTTTTTTTGAAGTCTTCGTATGGTGTATAACAGTGGAGCACTTGACTAATTGGAAAATGGTCTCTGTGTGTTGCAAGAATTTTGTCTTGTTGTAGGAATAGATCAACTTTTTGCTTCTGATTTGTTAATTTGTTAAACCAAGCTTGGGTGTACTTGCATAAAAGTCTTCACTGTTGTTATTGGTTGTCAAATTATTTGTTTCATTTTGCTACTTTTGTATCTTCTTCGTACAAATCAATAGGAGAGAGGCTGTTAGATGGTATGTATACTTCTAATCAATGCAATACAAGATATTAATGTAAATAAAATCTAAGTACTCACCCATTCATATTGTTAAACAAGATCAACTATTTGCTTGTGATTTGTGTGTTGTAGGACTTTGTAGCCATAGCATGTTCACAGACTTCTTATTCAAATGAATCTGATCTTATTGCTTTATGCTTCATCAAGGCCTGATACAATATGCTCAAATTGTGCTGCAAAGTTTTTACTAACACACAGAATCTACTGAACAATGACTACATTACCAATAAGAACTCTACACTAAGAATGACTACATGAGCAATGTATCAAAGATCAAACTATGTTGCATCAAATGAATCTGCTCTTAATGCATTAAGCTGATCAAATGCTGATGCAATATGTCTGATCAAATTCTGCTTCACACAATCTTTATAGACACACAATCTGCTCTTAATGAATCTGTTCTTAATGCACTAAACACACATTGTACTACCCATTGACTACATTAGCAATAAGAAATCTAACGCTAAGGATTATGCTGCATCAAAGACCAACAAGATCACCATATCTAAGATCAAAGATCAACAAGATTACCAATCTGCTCTAGAACTATGTTGCAGCAAAGATCAGCAATATCACAATATCAAGTGAGCAATGCATCAAAGATCAAACTAGGTTGCATCAAATGTCTATGCTCTTAATGCCTTATTCTTGATTTACAGCTGATGCCATATGCCTGTTCCAATTCTGATACACTCAATATACTAAACACAGAATCTGTCCAATGCAAAGACTAATACACAAATAAACTGTCCAATGTAGAGAACAATTTCCTTTGCCAATATGGGCGAGGCCACATTTGTTCAAAGTACAATAGAAATGGTCTATACATCTACATTAGGACATAAGAAAACGAGGCCCCATCATTTCAAAATACAGTAGAAAATTCCTACACTGAGCATCAAGAAGCTAGAATTTTAAATTCAAGTGCAGTAACTACATCAAAACAGCAAGATAAAAATGTCAAGATCAAATTGGCTAGGTGAAGTACTCAGCCATCCAACTGCGGGTGGCGCCATCAGTCATCACGCAGGAGGACGCCTCACCCACGGCGAAGAGGCGCCTTCTGATAGGATTCTGGTTTTCCACCGTCTCGACGTCAACCATGATGGGGTTCTCTTCCTTGTATCCTATTTGACAGTCTTGTGGATTAATGGTTGGTCCTCGCCTTGGATCAGTGGTTGGTACTGAAATGTGGCTGCTTTTCACATATGGGCATCCTTCCTTGTATGCTCTAGCATACATGCACAATGAGAAAAGGGTAGGTGACTTCACCAGATGCGGGTACGGGCGCAATAGGAGGTACGAATTTTGGCAGGGAATGCTGGGTAGCTGATCCATCGAATCGAGGAATATGGAGAGTTGGAGACGGAGGGTTAGGGTTTGTTGAAAAAGAAGGCCTTTTATACCCCAATTTGAGGGGCGTTTTGGTAAAAAGACTTCGAATTGTATATGTGGGCGGGATATCCACCTTGCAAAGCACTAACAACGGAGAAGGGTTACCTCTGATCCGCTATCCCTTTGATCACTAACAAACACAGGTTAAAAAAATCTTATCCCGGAGTGACCCAAAGGTTATCCGCAAAGCCGGATAAGGCTAATCCATGTACCAAATGGACCCATATAGAGCCAAATGACTGACACCCCCATAACCTTCTCAGTCTGCTTGATCACTCCCTTTTTTTTTATTTAGAAAGGGAAGTCCTCATTATGAATCAAAATAATGTCATAGGCTAAATCAAAAATAAAAACAAGTAAAACATAAGCTAAATGAAAAAATGTAAAGCCTACGGGTGTGAAATCAGGTGAAGATGAGGGAACCGAAGACGATTTGCATGTATCTCAATAGCAACATATTTGGGGAGAGTTTCATAAGTCTCATAAAAAGTGAAAAAAAATCAAAGGTTAGCCAATGATCAACACAAAAGTTAGTTGATAGCGCGGAAAAATAGATCTTATGAATATGAAAAACATAGACAAAAAGTAGGAGAATTGTTTCTTGTATATTCAACGCGTGTGTGTTTACATAGTTTTATAGATACAAATTTAGTCGAAGTAGGGAAGGAGTAAGATTGAAGGAAAGAATTGATTTTGGTCATTTCTTTCCTTGTACAAATAATCCTTAATCTACTCCTTCCTTATTTGCTATGTTAACACTCTCCTTCAAGTTGAATTCCCAACTTTTCCAACACACGCATGAATACAGGTCTAGGTACAACTTTAGTCAGGATGTCCGGCAATTGATCTTCTTATTTAACATACGGCAGATTGACAATTCCTGCTTCTAGCTTTTCTTTAATGAAGTGGCAATCTACTTCAATATGTTTGGTTCGGTCATGTTGTACCGGGTTTCATGAGATACTTATTGCAACTTGGTTGTCACATTTGAGCGAGCATGTTGTCTCCACTAGATACTCTATTTCAGTCATCAATTTTCGTAACCAGCGTATTTGAGCTAATCTTCATGCAACACCTCTGAATTCAGCTTATGCACTAAAGAGGGCTACTACCTTTTGTTTTTTGTTTTTCCAAGTTACAAGATTCCCTTCCACCATAGTGAAATATCCTGATGTTGATCTCTTATCATTCGGGTTAATAGTCTAGTTAGCATTTGTGTATCCTTCAATGTGTACATGATCATTTTTTTGAAATATGATACCCTTTCCTGGATATCCTTTTAGGTACCAAACTACTCGCATGGCTGTCTCCAAATGGTCAACTTGTGGCTTGTGCATGAACTGTCTAATAACTCTAACAACATCTGCTATATCTGGTCGAGTATGGGATAGTTATATCAATTTTCCCACTAACCTTTGATATTGTTCGCAATTTGCTACTTCTGTTCTTTCATCTATCTTTAATTTTTGTTTGGCACCATGGGTGTGTCAACTGGTTTGCAGTCCAGTAACCAATCACCAAAAAATATTTAGTTTCCCCAGGTCTTTCATTTCAAACTCCTGGAATAGTTGTTCTCTCAATTTTTCAATCTCGATGGCATCGCTCCCGATAATGATCATGTCATCCACATGGATGATTAGGTATGTGATAAGCTCTCCTCTTCTTTTTTAGGAATAATGTGTGGTCGGAATTACTCTGACTGTATCCATACAGTTTCATAGTCATAGCAAATATTCCAAACCATGCCCTCGAAGACGTTTTTAGTCCATATAGTGCTTTCCTCAATCTGCAGACTTTTCCTTGACGGAGCTAATCAGAGAAGCCCGGCGAAGCTTCCATATAAACTGTCTCTTGGATAAACATGAAGAAATGTGTTCTTTACGTCGAACTGATGCAAAGGCTAATCAAGGTTAGATGCTATGGAGAATAGTACACTGATTGTGTCAATTTTGACCACTGGAGAAAATGCCTCTGAGTAGTCAATTCCATAGGTTTGAGTGTAGCCTTTTGCTACTAGTCGGGCTTTGTACCTTTCCACTCTTTTGTCTGCTTTGTGTTTCACGGAGAATACCCATCGACAACCTACTGGTTTCTTTCCTTTGGGTATTATACATGGCATCCATGTATTGTTTTTTCATTAAGGTATCCATCTTAGTTTGCATAGCTTGTCGTCATTTCTCACTCTGCTCAGCTTCGCATGTTTTTCGTGGGACATTTTCAGAATATACTGCAGCAGCATATGCTTTAGCATTTTCAGACATGCTTCCCTTGGCCATTTGAGCTAGTGGGTATCTGGATACTTTCAAAGTTTGTTCTAGACTGTATTGCATTGGTGGAATGCCACGGTTATTCCGTGGTGGTAAGACATATGATGACTAGAGTAGCTCAGTTTTATGTTCCTCATTTGTGTCCTACTATGTGTGATCATTAAGACAACAAGGTCAGTAATTAATTGTGAATTATGGTCAAGTGTGCTTACCTCCAGGTCGCCGGACAAGGACTCAAGTGGTGCGTCAGCTACTTGGACGGGGGAGGGTGATGTAACTAGCGGTCCACCAATAGGAACATCCAAGACCAACCAATCCAAGTGGTCATGAGTAACCAAACTCTCCCCCTGAGTGCTAGAGTGGGTATAGTAGTATTCAGTCTCCACAAAGTCACAATCCATAATAGTGTATATGCGATGAGTAGGAGGATGATAACATTTGTAACGCTTCTAATTTTGGCCATATCCTATGAACATGCACTTTACCACACATTGATCAAACTTGGTGCGATCTCCTTTATGTATGTGAATAAAAATGGTACACCCAAAGACTCGAGGTTGGAGGGTAAGGGTGGATGGTACATAAGTGAGATCACATAAAGTTTGAAGGGGTGTTTTTAGGTCAAGTGCTTTGGTAGGGAGCCGATTAACTAGGTTGGCCGCAGTGACAATCGCATCAGCCTAGAGATATGTGGGTACATCGAACTCAATAAGAAGTGCTCGTGTGATTTTTAGGAGTAATCTATTTTTTTCAGCAACCCCATTTTGCTGTGGAATATGTAGACAGGAAGTTTGATGAATCAGACCCCATTTTGCACAAAAGGTTTTCATGACCGAGTTGACAAATTCCCCCCATTATCTGATCATAGAATGTGAATGATTTTCTGAAATTGAGTTTGGATTAGTGCAAAAAACTCAAAAAAATTTGATGTGACCTCAAATGTATGCTTTAAGAAATAAACCCAGGTCATACGGGTGCAATCATCAATAAACAACACAAAATATTTGAACTCCGCACTACTAACATTCGGAGTGGGTACCTGATAGGCTTAGTTTACACCTACTTATTACACCTCTTTTATCTCAAAGGTTGCCACTCCACAATAGAAATAAGTGATTTTATAGACTCATTTATTGTCTTTTGCAAGGGCGTAACATAAGCATCACATGAATGTGAAAACAAGAAAAAAAATGCTCATTGAAGTGAGGCCACAACCCCGTATGCTACAGACCGGAAAACTGTTCAATGCATGTTGGCGGAAAAATGGATTGCCCTACTTGTAAGGTAATTAATGGATGGGCGATTGTGCCCCTAGTCGCAGAAAATATTTGCGATAGCTTCGTTGAGAAGCTATTGAAGTACACAGATATTTAAAAGGCGGAAATTGTATCCATCCAAACATTCTTGACATAGAGCAAAAAGGAGACGACCAAAGGAAGAGCATAGCTGACCCGAGGGAGTGTTATGAACTATGGCTTTTACTTTATTTCCCAGTAGGGATGCTTGTATTTTGATTATGAGCTAAACCCTCTCAATAGGGCAAGATGTAGCTCTTCGTGTATTTTGTATGATGTGTGTGTTTTGAATGTTTAGTTATTAGATTTAATATTATGGTTGTTTGGTTTTATTGCTTTTCATCTTAAACTAAACTGGTAGTTGCTTGATGACCAACTGTCAGTGCTCAAGCTAGTTCAAGATTCGAGAGAGGAGAACTAGCAGGATTATGGTAAAACCAACATCGAACCTTAAGAATACGAGATTTGAGAGATGAGCATTCATGAGGACGCTGCCTGTGTGAGTGGATTTCATGAGGCAAATGCCCCTTAATAGGTCGTGTGAGATTCGGAAGAGGAGCATGACCGTGTCGAGGGGGGACTTCGTGGGATAGTACGTCTCGATATGTTAGATGCTAGATTTGAGAGATGAATACTTACAACACCGTATGAAACAGCTAATTCCTTAGAGAAGTTACTATAGGGCAAATCCAGTGGACATCTAGGTTGACAAATCAAATAAACAAACTGATTAACCATTCTCATATGTATGCACATAGAGGTGAAATCAATGCCCTAGATCTACAACCAAAAAGTTATCATTTAATTTGTGCTATAAACGATTGAAAAATACCAAAAAGATTTACTTAGTTTAATTTGCTTTCATGCGATGGAAATTAGTGTGGACTCAACCTAAGTTGTTGTTTGTCCGAATTGCATGCAAACAAGCTATAGTTGGTGTTTATCTACTACAATATTTGTGGTTTGACACTCGACTTTATCACTTTATTACTCATTGCGACTTGTACACTTGCAATCTCATTGATGCACAATTATCGAATTAACACAAGAGTCTCCAAACATCCGAATGGATTAATGAGAAAGGTTTAGATGATTTAGCAGTACTTACACGATAAGAATGCCTATGATGTTTAGCTAAAACATATGTATCACAGATAAAATCACTGTTTGGTTTAAATAATCGAGGAAAGAGGATCTTGAGATAACCTGCTTATGGGTGTCCCAAACGTCGATGCCAAAGCCAGAGCTGTTGATCGACTGCTCCATCAGCCCAAAGAGCAGTGCTAGGGCGAATCATATCATCAACATTGTAGAGTCCCCCCGTTTAGTCCCATGCCCAATGATCTCTTTCGTCCAAATTTTTTGTAAGAGGCAAAAATGGGGAAATATCAGAACCACACAATTGAGCTCCTGAGCCACATGCCACATGGCTAATGGACAAAAGCTTGCAGGATAGACTTGGCATATATAAACAATTCTTGAGTTTTAGAGTAGGTTTGATTGCAATAGAACCGGCTCATAGGATCAGAGATAGTCCTCCGTTGGCAGTCTGTATATGACTCCGCTATGAAGATGACAGAGAAATAAAATCACCCTTGTCATAGGTCATAATTTTTGTAGCACCACAATCAAAAATTCATTTCTCACATTTTTGATCTGGCCCCTGAGTAAGGTATGCAATACATGTGCTAGGTTTGGAAATTTTGGCTGAATAGGGCATTTTGAGGACTTTTTTTGGAATTTGGGCTGTTGGTGGGTACTTTTCGAGATTTGGGATAAGTTTGTGAGTTGTTTCAGAATTTTCAGGAGTGTTGGGGTGTATGGTGGATTTGTAAAGACTCTCGGGCTTCCCGTGAAGATTTTGGTTTTTTCAGGGGTGTAACTAATGTTGGCACAGACTCTAGGGACACTTTTCCAATCAGAGATTTACACATGGGCTCGTATGCAATTAAGGAAAATTCAGGGTCTAAATTGCTAAGGGTATAAAAGGGATTTAAGGACAGAAAATCGTCTCCAAATCTTTTACCTCCTATCGCGATTTAGGGTTTCCTATGCAATCACCAAACTTCTCTCTGTCGTCGCAATTGCCCCGATTCCCGGCGGTCTGCTGCCATGATTGTTGGCCTCCATGCTACCCGCGGTTGCAGCCGTCATAGCACCTTTCCCCTTCTTTTGATTTGGATCGATGAACCAGTTTGGGTATCCAATCCTTTTGAAGACCGTTAGGTATTGTATCCCTTTTGAAATTGGATTTGTTCTCCGCCGGCCGGGATAAGAATTTTCTTGTCTGATCCGGCCAATTTTTGGCCGAGAACCCTCCTGCAATGTCTTGTGATGTAGATCCACCGTGGGACATAGAGTTGAGGATTTTAATTCTGGTTACTTCTTGGCGGACATGTTGCTTCTACTGAAGGTAAAGTTTTTTCCTTCAATATATCTCTTCTGATAGTTTCATAGTCATCATTAACGCAGTCTCAAAACTGGAATAGCCTGGTCTTCTACTTTAAACGGATGAATGCCGCTATGTCCATGTCGCATTTCATGGGATTTGGTTGTCGATGATCGATGTTGCACCAGATCCTTTGTAGATTGTTATATAATTCTTCAAGTGTCCCTATTACCTGTGTTGTTCTAGGGCTTGAATAGATATATCATAAATCTGTAGTCCATCACTGTCGCTATTAAATGTTGTTGCAAGTGCATCCCGGATTGCCTTTACTGTAGGGTATTCTGACATCAATAATTCATTTTCCATCGTATGCAGTACATGAAATAAAGTTTAGATCCACTTGTTCCCATTGTGGAAACAATGGATATTGTTCTTCTGGTGCTAGAGGGATTCCAGTTAGATGTGGCATATAACCTCTACCTCTGATAGCTACTTCGATCAGCCTACACCATAATCCGTAGTTAGTGTTATTGAGTTGAATGCTACAAAAATCCCTTGGTTAGGTGGATTTAGCTGTTTCAGCATTGCTTCAAGTTGGTTGGATGTTTGATCAGTTCTGTCCAAGCCTCTGGTTTGCCCTAGGTTGAGCAGCGCCGCATTATATGGCAGTTGCTCCCTATTGTTGTTGTTGGTGATCGTCATGGTAGCAGTGTTGTCGGGGGCGCGCCGGGCGCTTAAGGCGCCGGTGATGTCGCCCCCCGGTGGCTGGGGCGGGCGACCTCCCGGGGGCGCGCGAAGCGACGGGGCGCCGAGGGGCGACGTGGAGCGCCGCTGCTGGGGCGATGTGGAGCGCGTTTGATTTCTAGGGTTTTGCTTGGGACGATGTTCGGCGCGCAGCGTTTGTTTGTTTGTTTTCTCTTCACTTCCCCTGTTCTAGGGTTCCGTGCATTTTTACAGTTGGGACATTTCTAAAGCTGCGTGATTGAATTTGTTGGACTGTGTGGGTCCGTATCTTTTTTTTTTTCTGAATTAATAAGTATTTTTATATTTTCTTCACATTCGACATTCGAGTTTACAGGACAAAAGAGACAAGATAAAGTGCATAAGTTCCAGACCTAATAAAAATATAAAATTATATTTTCATCTTATTTTATTTATTTATGAGGTATAAATATTTTATTTTGTCTAAATAAATTATTTCATATTAATTTTGAAAGAATAATTATATGAATAACATAATTATATAATTATTTTTTGAAAATTAAAAAATTAGCGCCCCGATTCGTGGGGCGCGCGCCCCGTCGCCTCGTCGCCCCGCGCCCCGATTTTTTAGCCGATCGCCTCGGTGCGCCCCGCGCCCCTAACAACACTGCATGGTAGATGATGAAGCTATAATGTTGCCTCAAAAATAAACCATGGGTTCTGATATCATGATAGAGCGGAAAAATAGATCTTATGAATATGAAAAACATAGACAGAAAGTATTGTTTCTTGTATATTCAATGTGTGTGTGTTTACATAGTTTTATAGATAATAATTTAGTCTAAGTAGGAAAGGAATAGGATTGAAGGAAAGAATTAATTTTGGTTAGCTCTTTCCTTCTACAAATTATCCTTTATTTAGTTTTTCCCTATTTACCATGTTAGCATTAGCCTCCAAAAATAAGTGGGACATGTTCTCTTTGTTATAGATATATTGATTGAGATAGTTTTGTAAAAGATAAACTCTTATAACTGCCGGTCCTTATCTCTATATAAAGAGGCACTACAGAGAATAAGAGAGATACTTCTCACGGTCATTCTAATATTCTCGCCTAACTTCTTTATCTATCATAAAGCATCTCTACGTTCTTCTTTGGTTCTCTTCTCCAGGTTTTCTTTATCTACCGTAAAGCATCTCTACGTTCTTCTTTATTTACTGTAGATATGCTAGAAAAGACATGGATATTCAAGAACTAACTGGGTATTGACTTTTTCTTTAACTACGAGAGTCTGTTCAAATTTCTATGTTTTGATATTCAACAAAGTTGCTTATTCCTATTTTTCATTATCGATAATCAGTAGTTGCGTCACTCCAGAAATTCGATTCATTTTATTCGGGATATAGATGACTTTGTGATTTTTCTATCAGTTAGGGCTCGCATGTGTAAATCTCTTGATCAATTTTGTCTCGATTCTGAAACTTGGTTCGTAAATTTGAGATCTCTATTTGCTTTGGTCGAGTGTTTTGAGAATCGAAGCAAAGAAACACATCTTGCTGATTCTCCTGCCTGATTTTAAAAAAAAAATCCTTTGCAACAGCAGTCTATTTACGAAGGACAAAGAGATTGCTTTTATCTCCATTAAATATTATGGTTATTCACACAATATTCAATCTGAGCAAGTTCTTCAACAGAATGTTCAAAATAATTCTGATTCTTAATTTCTCAACTTTGTTGCATTGTATCACTCCCTGTCTATTTTTGATTAATTCTTGAGTTGGAAGTGCTGCTACGCAAGCTTTGCTTATATTCATTATATTTCCTTTTTGTGGCATTTTTATTGAATGGCTTTCAAAACGAGATTAAGGGAAGTTTGCTGCGTTCAGGTGTGTGAGAATGTAAAACACTCAGAGGAGTTTTCTTTGCCAAATTGCTCCCATTTTTTTTGCTCCAGTAGCCATAGATCATAATCTGTTTTTTACGCTACATTATGATGTATCTCTATTTCATGGTGTGACTGCATTTCTTCCACTTGAAACAACTCATATCTTGCCTTCAATTCTTGTCTGAACATCTTGAAGATTGAGATATAAGAGGAGTTGAACCCGTTGGAGTTTTCGTCGCTTGTATTGAGAATTATTACTGTTACCATATGTTTGCCAGAATATGTCAGTTCCAAGAAGATTATAATTTGAAATGTGGGGTAATTTGCTGATTATTTCTTTGGTATAATTGGTGGGTAAATATTGAGCTGCTATTCTTCGCTAGTAGAACGATAAGTCAAAGCTGCAAATGAATCTACACAACGCCTGAAGCGTGGTAGATCTGTTTTTTTTTTCTTTCAACAAATTTGTTGATTCGTGTTCATAGATTAATTCCATTCAGATTTTGTTTTACCTTTATACTTTCAAATCTGAGTGTGATAAATAGTATTTAAATAATAGTCTTCTAGTGGGACAACATGGCAAAGTAGTATTGGGTATGTGGTCATAGATAAAGAAA
>JAOWBN010000570.1:0-11395 GCA_028565015.1 Pinguicula moranensis | reverse complement strand
AGAGCTTGAAGATGTCGAAGGTGGTCATCTACACCAAAATGTCCTCAAAAAACACCAGCACAAAGTTTTGAATAAACTTAGAAAATACTTGGTTCATTAAAAGGTGGTTGGAGCATTGCACAGTCCAAAGGACATGACTACGAATTCATACTGTCCATGATGAGTGATGAAACTGTTCTTGTATATGTCCTTCTCTTTGATTCGCATCTGGAAACACCCAGATGTCAAATCCAATTTACTGAAACACATAGTCCATGTAGTTCATCAAGTAATTCATCAATGATTGGGATAGGGAATTCGCTCTTCAAGGTTAGGTTGTTTAGGTATCTGTAGTCAATGCACATCTACCACCCCCATCCTTTTTCTTCACTAGTATTACTGGAGAGGTAAAAGGATTTTGACTCCACCTAATCAGTCCACTGGCCAACAGTTCAACAACTATTTTTCACTTCCATCCTTTTGAAAGTGTGGGGTTCTGTAAGGAATTTGTTTCTTGGGGTTGGCTCTAGGTATGAGAGTAATGCTATGCTCCACTCCCCTTATAGGTGACAAGTTTGTTGGTTATTGGAAGATATCTGAGAATTCTGTCAACTTATTCAACTTGTCCTCAAAGTTCTCATCATAACTATGGCTAGTGCTACCTCTATTTTCCAGGTTGCCTCCTGCAGTTAATTGCTAGGTGCTACTGTTTGTATCTTTAGCTTCTAGGTTGAACATTTTTTCAGTAATTCGTTCATCATTTGCAACAGAGAAACTGGAGTACACTTGCACAATCACGAATGCCAATCCTCCAGAGATTGGCTTAGATATCTTCTTGGCAGAGATCAATTTCAACTCATCAACTCTCTTGATGGCTTGTATAGGGATAACTTGCTTATTCTTATACAGTTTTACCACCAAGTTATCGTAGTTATATAGAACAAGACCATACTCCCTCAACCAGTTAGCTCCTACAATTAAATCATAATAGCTCAGAGGGAAAGTTCTAGGGCTGCACAAAAATTCTTTACTCTGCATTTTCCATTTGAAGTTCCTGCACCTTACCTTGCTGATATTTCTGAATCCATCAGCAACTTCCATTGCCAAAGGCTTGACAAACTCTAGCTTGTATTTCATTCTCTCGGCAAAATTCTGGTCTTGTAAACAATGTGAATTGCCTCCATCCACAAGTATCTGAATGGGTTCACCCTTGTAAAATCCTTTAATTATGTAAGTATTCAAACCTAAATTTCCTGCTATGGCATTCGTAAATAGAGTGCCTTCCTTTCCTATTTTCCCTCTGGTGAAGGAAACTTCGCCCCTTCCCTCTTTCTCATGAATACTCATTTGAAAATTTTCTCCTATCCAACGTCGCCTACAAGAGTGGTATCATAGCCAAGTTGTACACAGATCCAACCACACACCATCAAAATTGCTAAGACACACAACCAGAAACCTTAAGTCATGGTTGATTCTCCAACTAATACTACTTATGTTGAAGTTGTAGATGAGATGGCTAAGATTCCCCATGGTTATGCTTCATATTTGTATCACAGCAATGAAATTCGACAAATCCAACACGATCATTCACTACGTGCTGGGACGCTATGAATCAAAAATCCATTTAGAAAAGAATTAACAACTAATGCATGAGAGCAAACGCATAATTTGGGGTTATTTGGATAATAAAGTACCTATTTAGGCTCGGAATAGTCCCGATAGTAGTGACTTTTCTTTCTGCAGTTATAACACTTCACACGTGCCATATTCTTTGGATCGTTAGCCTTGGGCTATTTAGTTATTTTCTTTCTTTGAACAAAGTTCTGAGTCTTCTTTGCTGACTTACCAAATTTCTTATTTCTCTTAGGATTTCCCCCAGGAGTAGCGAGAATTTCGGTAGGGGGTGCGAAAGATTGCAGGCTCTCATCTTCAAGCTCAAGATGTTTGGATATATCAGCGAATGTCTTGGTGTTCACGTCATAATTTATCAAATGGAGGGAGTCCAGTGTCTGTCTTCCCTTTCATCAGGTAGTGAACGAATCACATTATTCACCTGTTCGAACTCAGAAATATTGATCCTGCAAGCCTTGAGATCGCGAAACATGGTACTCATTATACGGAGGTGTTCATGTACAGGTCGACTTGAATCAATCTTGTACTGAAGCCAATTTAGGTGCAAGATACGGAGCCTTGTAGATGATGTTTGGCCGTATTTCTCCTTGAGTTTGTCCCATATGGGCTTTGTCGTGGGCTCTATATCATACGTGTCTGTCAGGTCTTCATGCATGCAGTACAACATAGCATAGCATGCACTACAATCCTTCTTGGCCCATGCTTTGTAGGTTGGTAAGGTTTTTGCTGGTTCTTCCATGGTTATATGCTCAAGAACGTCTTTCTCATGCAGGAGATACTGAATTTTCCTGGACCAGATGTCATAGTTTAATCTAGTTAACTTATCACTAGAAGAGAGCTCTTTTATCATACTAGAGGGTATCATCTGCAAATATATTCCAGGAAGGACATTAGGCCCAATTTTTAAATTAGATTTTCTGTGAAGAATTTCGGATTATGTTATACGTTCAAAAATTTTGTTAGGCTCATAATAATCACGTCCTTCATAACCAAAACATTTCTAGGAAAATTTACGTTCACATATTGAAACAAATTCAGGCAGAAAACATAAAATAACACATACAACCAATTGGATTGGCACATGTAATTGTTAATTGTAACAATTCGGTGGTTTTTGTTGTAGAGCATTTTTGGTTTAATTATATTTGTTCTTGCCAAAATAATTGGCACAAATAAATTGTTATCGTATAATAATTCAATTTTGTAAAGGAAAATTTGTAAAACTATCAAAAGAATTTGAATTGGTTCCGATGGGATCCTTAACCAATTCCGTAAGCACCCAGGTAACTAATCTCATATTATAATTCGGTGATCAGCTGCCTAGACAGTGCTACAATTCCTCGTGAAAGGTCTAGATATTTGGTGGAGTCGCAAGGTATCACTTAACAACCAGCCCTAGAAAATCCCTCACGAGCATGATTAATGCGGATTTCTTTTGAATTCGAAATAATGATGGTAATATGATTTTGATTACCACCATTTAATCACTAACACAGTTAATAATTATTTGTTCATTAATTTTATTTGTTGGAAATATATTCTTTAATAAAATTAATTCATAATTCACATAAGCATGCTTGAAATTGAAATTGCACTTAGCATATAATTTCTAATCATGCATACTAAGATTGCACTAAGCAAAACAAATTTAATTCCTAATCATGCATACTAAGAATTAAATAATATTAAGCAAAATAAATTTAATTCTTAATCATGTATGCTAAGAATTAAAAA
Source organism: Pinguicula moranensis (assembly GCA_028565015.1). Lineage (NCBI taxonomy): Eukaryota > Viridiplantae > Streptophyta > Magnoliopsida > Lamiales > Lentibulariaceae > Pinguicula > Pinguicula moranensis. The sequence goes on along the minus strand of JAOWBN010000570.1, from coordinate 8,050 downwards.
AAATGCACTTAGCAAATAAAAATAAATAATTCTTAATCATGCATACTTAATAATTTATTTACCACAAATAAAATTAAATAAATATAGGCATGCTTATATTTGTAAAACTCATATACAAAATTTTTAGCACATAATTAAATATTCATAATAATTAACACATAGTTACTATTCACGATTACTATTCATGTTCCTATTCACATTGCTATTCACGATTACTGTTCACGATTTGTAATGAATATAATTAGATCTGAACCTATCTTTGATACCACTGTTGATCTAATTAGAACGGATCTAATGATAAATAAATACGACAACGGATTCGTACCTTAATGCGGAAGCGTATAGAACCGTTGTTCCGGTTGATTATATCACGAACATGAACAGGAGTCTACCAGAGTCTCCTTATAATCCACGAACTCAAATCTCTGCCTTCGCAGATGATTAGACAGCAATTCGAGAGAAACTGTACATATATTTCTGGGTCACATTACATGAGAATATGAATATTGGTGTGTCTAAATAGGTGTACTGAACGCCCTATTTATAGGGAGGAACGGGAGTCCAATCCTAATTATGGTGGCAGAATCCTACCATTATAAGGACTCTCAATATTAGGTAATTAACAAATAAAACTCAACTCAACTCAACGTAACCCAGTATATTACCAACTAAGTTGGTGTCTGAGAAACTTCTAATTAGAGTAATAGAATACTACTCTAATTAAAATTCTTAATATTATGTAATAAACAAATCAGTTACCATAATTAATTCAATTAGACATATAACATATATATTTTGTCTAACAAGCGGTAAACCTGAAACCCATAATTTCGGTTCGGTTCATCTATGTTCTTAATGGAGGAATGCATTGGTGTTCGACAAAGTAAAAGTTTGCAGGCTATTATACTAAAAAACGACATTGAATTACTGTGGTGGCCAGAAGTTCTTGGGCTCGTGGCAAACATCTAAGTTCCTTAAGCTTTGTAGAACATCTTTTTCCTGATTTTGAGCAGCTAGAAGTGCTCTCGGCTTCTACTGTCTCAGAATTGAATTTTATAGCTTGCATACGGTTCTTGTTTTTGTTGGGTATAATGCCTGTGGAAAGACTATACCTCCAATGGATATCGTTGTTGGGACATAGTTTAAACGCCTTGATTGGTCTAAGTTTCTTCCATGGTTTCATGAATACAAAGCACATCAATATTCAGCTTCCTCACAAGTTTTTGAATAGCCATGCGTCAACGGATGCACCCAACTCTATTGCGTTGACTAACAATATCTGCATTAAACCACGGAAAGCGCAACCTCAGGATCATGTGTGTTTGTCCTAAAGTCAAAAGCATCCATCCATCTCATCTTTCTTGTGTTCCATGGCTGTATTACTTTGTTTAGATTTGATTTCATTAGCTTTATTCATTTTCCATATGGCCTTATCGAACCAGTAGCCCAGTGTCCTCAGTTACTTAACTTTTACCACATCCTTGACAATATGTTGAGCTGGAGATCCACCTTTCAAATCATTATAGAATTCTTGATTATCTTGGATCATTTGACACTGCTTAACTGCATTTTTCATTACAGAAAATTTTGTTTTTTTGGGGTGACTCGATGGAAGTAACTTGGATGTGGCTCAATCAGGGGACCTAAATTAAGCGGATCCCAGTACAAGGAAGAATAATCATGAGGAACAAGCTCCATACCGATCGACAAATATTGAGCCTTGCCGAAAAAGTGTCATTTTTTTGATTTTGTTGCGATGACTTGGCAGACTCAAATGCATATAAAGATTGTTCTTCTTCAGTAGAGAGTTTAATCGTGTCTAGGCCACATCGGAATCTTTTTCCGGACCATCTTGGTTTATTACAGGCCTAGTTGAACTTGTTAGCATGAATTAAGGGGAGTTCAACTCGGTCAACACCATAAATGCATCTATATAAACATGTAATTGTTACATACAAAATATGATGAGAATTGATTTGTTCATAGCCAAATACTTTCCCGTAAATCATGGTATCAGAGCAAAAGCAAATCCTAAACCTTGGATTTGGCCTATAAGTTCATCACCTACCAAGCTGATTCGTCCCAATCCCAACCATGGCCAACGACGAACCAAACCAAAAACAGCCAAAAAAAAAACCTTTGTTGCATCATTAGAAACAAGCCATACATTAGAGGATTTGTCCAACCAACTTACCCAACTCCTCAAACAAATGAACCCGCCAAAGAACAGCTCAAATGTCGCAGTTAACATGAAACTGAATGACTACAATTATACCCTATGGTCCAGACTGATGCGCATTGCCATCTGGAGCCGTGGAAAACTCCATCACCTCACTAGAGTCTCGTCATCTTCAAATATTAGTGATCTCGACTACTTCCGATGGGAACAAAATGATCTGAATATGTTCTCGTGGATTCTCATGGAGATTGAACAAGATTTGGTCTATAATTTTGCCGAATATCCATCGGCTAAAGATCATTGGGAGAGCCTGGCACTCACATATAGTGCAGGAAGCGACTCACTTCAAATCTTCGACCTTACGATGAAGGCAACCCAACAACATCAAGGCCAGGGCACTATTGAACAGTTATACAACACACTCCAACTTTGGAGAGAAATTGATCGCTGTCAACCAAACCCGATGAAGTTTTTGACGGATAGCAAGACATTTAATCGATGCCGTGAAGAGGGATATCATCAAAGAAGATCCCCTCCCCACAGTCAAAGTGGTGTATTCCACCATCCGTCGTGAGGCATCTCTCATAAATATCCCAAATCCCTCAAAGGACGTTAGCGACCACCTTTCCTCAGATGTCGGGAGCGGCCTCACCATAAAATCTCGGACAGACCACGCAAAAAACTCTACCAAATCATCACTTTGAGGCGGAGTGGATAAATCTAAACTATGGTTCACCGATTGTCAAAAATCAAAGCACACGGTCGAAGGATGCTATAAAAGATAAGGTTATCCAGATTGGTAGTCCAATGTCAATAAAAGGGGCACGACGAGAGGAGGCGTCACTGCTTCTACGGGGAGGAATGTCCCAGCCACTAACACCTGGAGTAGCGACTGCAGAAATTGCGTAACTAAGTTTGGAGCTGTCGCAACAAGACTGCGCAGAAAGAGAGTGAATCTGTGAAATGTCCGAGAATTGGAAGTAAAGGATTTGGGAGCAACCCTTGCTTCCAAATCCTTCAAGTTTTCCTTTATAACGGTCACATCTTTGTAGTTTTGAAAACGTCCTTGAGCTTCCCGAGTATAACAATACACTCCTTCATGTTGTGGGAACCCGATATACAACCCCTCACCTCCTACAAAGCTGAGATCCAGTCCACAAAATGTCCAAAATTGGATATACACCCTCAGAGCCACAAAATTACCCAAAAACAATCCAAAAACTATCAAAAATTGCAGAATACCCCTCAAACTCGTCCAACTTTTCAAAAACGGGCCCCAGAACAACCAGAATTACCCAGAAGCCCCTTACTTTCCCGAACGTAGCAAAAAAACCTCTCATCTTCAAGAAAATCCCAAATCTTGCGTATTATCACTAACCCAAAGTATTTCACATCGGGATGCTTTGATACGACCAATACAGTAGCATGTACCGCTCGGGAAACTGGGGATATTTTGCTAGGACTATGGTTCTTTTGTTGTGGAGCCACTGATACGATGACGAATGGCCCCTCAGACATACAGGTATCTTCTAGGCCAACCAGGTCTTGTATCTAAAGCTAATGGGGGACTCATACTTTTTCAAGGTACTGGTTCAATTGAGCTCACTCCGTCGCTAAAATTGCCCAACTACTTATTTGTTCCTTCCCTATCGAGCAAGCTTTTATAAATTAATCATGTTACGAAGGAACTTAATTGCACAATTTTGATGTATCACACTTTTTGCCTTTTACACTATATTGAGACGGGGACGATGATTGGGTGTGACACTGAGAGAGGAGTGTTATTACTATGTCGATAAGGTGGTCAAACAAGAAACTGCAGTGTTGGCTCATGGGACATCTGATCGACAAGCCTAGTTGTGGAATAGCTGTCTCGGCCATCCCTCAATGGGTTATCTCAAATTCTATTTCCACATTTTTTGAAGCATTTAAATAATCTTTCATTTAACCCTGATGGGTTATCCCATTGGTGAACCGTCTGACCTCAGGGCTTGCCTAGAGGTCAGGAGTTTGAATCCCGCATGCAATGGTACACCAGCCTATAGGATTCCACGGCTGAGACATCGTGGCAGGGCCACGGCCACGGGCAACGATATACCGGTTCGTGATTGGCCCAATCCATGGATCCCTGTGGATTAGTTGGATATTCCAATACCCGAATACCACAGGTTAACTAATATATATATATATAATTAAAAAATAATAATAATCTTTCATTTGACACGTGTTATTTTTGAAAAATCGCAGACAATTGTACCTGGTTTCTTATAGCAAGTTTCTAGTTCTACTCGCATGACTTAGGTTTATTTTTTGAAATTCAAATCTGAAATACCTTTAAAATTTGTTGCTTTTTATACTATGTTACAAACACAATTTCAAAACACAGACCCAAGTCCTCCGATCTGACAAGAGGGGGAGTATGTCATTCAAACAATGCACAATTTTTCCAAAAAATGGCTGATCCACATAGCCTAAATTACTTGTGCCTATACACTCGAACAAAATGGCAGGGCAAAGCGAAAAAATTGGTTGCTACTTGAGATAACCCGGGTGCTTATGTTTGAATCTCATGTACCTTCGAGTTTTTGTCTTGAGGCTATTGCTATTTCCGCTTATCTCATCAATCGACTGCCCACAAAAGTCTTGCACTTCAAAACCCTTTTAAAAATGTTAGGTGATCAATTACTGGTACCTCCTTCCCTTTCCCTATATCCTCATGTCTTTGGTTCTCTGTCTACTTTCATATTCCCTAAACTGTTCGTACCAAATTTGACCCCTATGCTGTTAAGTGTGTATTTGTCAGGTATGGGGCGAACAAAAAGGTATATCGGTGCTTGCATCCCCCCACCCGGCACATGTATATCACTATGATCTACAATTTTCTCTAGACCGAGTATTATTATAGTATCCAACTAAACAGTCAGTGGGAGAATCATCCTGGGATTAATAGTGATTCGTTGAGTTGGCTCCTTGGTCCTCCAACCTTGAAGTTATCATTTGACCTCCCAACAGAGCAAGTCGAAGGAGAACACCAACCTATTGACATAGTGCAATCCTCACCTCAGACTATTCCAAGATCGGACTCACCTGATATCTGAGATGTAAGTCCTACTCACTCAAAACTCAATTCTAACCTTCTACTTGGTACAGTTACATATGACAGGGAACATGTGATTGAGGAGGGTGCTACACGCTATAGGTTGCCACCTCGAAGAACACGGGATATACTACCTGTCGAAAAATGAGTAGTTGAATGTCGGTGGGTGTATACCGTGAAACGTAAGGCAGATAGAACGATTGAGCGATAGAAAGCTCGACAGGTAACAAAGGGATCCACACATAGACGTATGAGATTGAATATTCAGAAAACATTTCTCTTATTGCTAAAGTTGTCACTATCCGAGTATTGTTCTCTATTGCAGCTAATCTGGACTGACCATTCCATAAATTCGACAAGAAAAATTCTTTTCTCCATGGTGAGCTAAAGGAGAAAGTATATATGGAAGCACCTTCACATTTTTTGGATGATTCAGAATGAATGAAGCGTGTAAACTAAGAAAGGCACAATATGGTCTTAAACAATCCCCCAGGGCATGGTTTGGACGCTTCACCGTAGCAATGAAGAAATATGAATACATGCAAGGTAACTTAGATCATACATTATTATTCAAAAGAAGGGGAAAGCTGGTCATTTGCTTAATTATCTATGTTGATTATATGGTAATTACTATGAGTGATACGACCGAGATTGCAGAACTACGAAGAAAAAAGGCTACAAAAAACGAATTCCATCTTGAGATTTCATGTTAGGAAAATTTGTACAGAATCCGGATCGATATGATTTAGGGAAGTTTAGAGAGAAGTGGGAGATTCTATCTAAAGCCTGTTTTAAAAAAAAAAAAAACTCTGATACCATGATAAAAATAGAGATATGTATGAGTTTACATAGAATCTCGAAAGTGAAAAATCTTCTAAAAATGATCATAAACTGTTAAAATAAAACCCCAACTGCAAGTCAACCCCTCCTACGTTTTTCGGATGGAAATCGAATGCTCCAAACGGTGTAAATCCATGAGAAATTGACCAAACCCTACATAGCCGCAGGAAGAAAAAAAATGAGAAAAGAGTGAAATTTTTGTTTATATATCGGAAGGGGTAAATTGTAACTTGAACTAAAGTAGAGCATGCAAATAAAATATCGGACTGGAGGGGCAATTCTCACTCGGTCGGGGGTTATAGCGGGTCAGCAAGATTTTATATCACTCGACCAAAAAATTTCATCTCGCCTAGTAAACATAAGTTGGGCGAGATTGAACCTTATGTAGTAAACGAACCCACAATGTCTAGATATGACTATATATTTAAATGTTAAATAAACAACATTAATTATGGTTGTAAATATTCCAAAAATGGTGTGAGATTCTGCCAATTATTTTAAATAGCATGTAATTTATTTTATAAAATGTATTCCAATTTCGGAGTAAGTGTATTAATTACTTGTATTATAAATATCCTATCAAAAATTAAAACTTGTATAATGTATATAACTAAAACAAACGAGGTATATATATATATATATAAATATATGTATGTTGGCTAATTCATATTTTGTACTAACATCAACCAAAAACATTTAATCACAATTTCACATGTGCTCATGACAAAAATTATCTACATTACACCCACTAAGGTATATGATTTTTTTGGTAGGTTAAAATTTCCTTAGACACAAAATAATACACGGGCGACCCCTTATGAACAATTCATCCTCTCCTACACAACCATCTACTCATGGTGATTTAAATAAATTGATATACAAACGAGGGTTCTGAAGCCATTCTGCAATAGTTATTCTAGCCGCAAGTGAGACTAATACCATAGTTGTACCTGAATAAACTCAAATGTGGTTTCATAATTAAATGGAACCTACTGAAATCGTGCCATGTTACACGCCTTCCAAATATGGCAGACAGTACAACGCAATAACGAGCGCAACGATTCGCGCCATTTGAAGCCCCAATCAAGTCTCATATGTGCCATAAAATGCTCAAGAGGCACGTTCCAACTGACATGGTCTATACTCATCCATGCATAGATCTCCAACCACAACAAATATAATTCATCACAATTGAATAATGTGTGGCACACACTATCAATCTCCTTCGCATAAAAGTTACAAAGCCGTTTTTCCATAGGCAAATCAATTCTGCGAATGAGCATATTTTCTGCAGCTGGAATATGGTATTGGATTAGGTGCTAGCTGAATACCTGCACGCGATAAGGAGAACGCTTTCCTCATATCACGGCGTATTTTGCATGACTTATATGCTCAATGTTCATATGCTACCGTAGAACTTCGTACCCACTACGCATTGAATATTTTTTGACAGATGAGGCCATCCACGACCAACCATTGTTTCCTAGGAAAGGAGCCTGATCCTGCAACACTTCTGACAGCGCAATGACAATCCTAAAACCCATATACCTTTTGCCACTAAGGTATAAGATTTGACTTAAAACATTCATGGTCCAACGGGATATTCAAAAGTTTTTACCCTTGCCTAAGATTTGAACCATGTTCAAAGCGTTAAGTGGATCCTTGTAAATATGTCTTCTTTCGGGTCATATCCAAATTCTTGAAATATATAATTTATTATTTTAGTAATCAGATAACATAAATATTGAATTAGTAAAGTATTCTACCAATAAAAAAAAGTATTCTAGGAAAGAGGAGAATATAGTTTAACTTGATTTTGGAGATGTCGGGGATCGGTAACTACACCTCACAATTGAGGTCCAGGGATCGATACCCGCATGGGTCGCAAAACGGAAATGGACCCTTTGTATAATTACAATGATAAGGCCGCGTAC
>JAOWBN010000559.1:0-11395 GCA_028565015.1 Pinguicula moranensis | reverse complement strand
AACAAAACGAAGCTTCTCAAGGAGATTGCTGCAGACAATAACATTGATCTCCCTGTTGAGGATACAGTATCCTACGCAGAACCAGTACGAAAGACGCTTTACTTTATGTTTTTTGGGTTTGAATTTGTTGTCACTGAACTGCGGTTTTTGTTTCTGGTAAAATCAGGAAAAGAAGCAGGAACAAGTCTCATCGGATTTTTCAGATTCAGTGAAAATGAGGAGAAAATACAGGGATGTGGCTGATGCAGCGCAAGCAGCTTTCGAGTCAGCGGATTATGCTGCTGCGGCTGCTAGGGCCGCCGTGGAGTTGTCTCGCGGTAACTCGACAGATCCCGGCGAGACAAGAAAGAGGGAGGCCGAGAATCCTAGGCTTAACACTCGTGAGAAAGATGACGAGAGCATGAAAAGTGAGCTGAAATTTGAGAAAATCCACCCTGTGGAAAAACATGATGATGAGAATAGGGAAGCAGATGATGGAACTCTGTTGAAGAGATGGCTTTCTAGTTCAAGTTTGGAGCCGGTGGAGGAAAATTTGAATGGAGTTGGAATAAAATCTTCTGACATAGAAGATGGCATGATCAAGCAGGGAAACGTCGTGTATGATGATGAAAGTGAAGATGAAGATGAGAAGAACAAACATTCTTTGGATGGTGATCAGATTTATTACATGGTGGAAGAAAGGAGGAGTAGAAATGAAACTATGGAGCCTTTAAACATCAATAGAAGGCCAATCTCTGTAAGGACCAAAAAGACTCAAGGACGATGATCAATGCAACCTCTCAATATCTTTCCTCTTGTTTTCTTGTAAAAATAAATGGTGAAGGGGAAAGGTTTTTTTTTTTCTTTCTAAGATTGCTTTCTTTTTTTCGTTCTTTGATCTTTGTAAAGTGTTAGAAAGGAAACAATCAATTACAACAATTACTCCAATCTAGGATAGGGTCAACACAATTGTAAATGGAAGGATCTCAATTTGTGATCCTTACCATATAAAATCTATCCCTCTCCCCTTCAAATATGTACCTGCAAACTCAATTGAATTGACAGAATATTGAAGAGAAAAAGATGTTCCATTATACATTTTTGCTTATTTCCGCTAATATAAAGTTGTTGAGACTTGTGTATGATGAGATCGTAATGATCTAACTTTTGTGTGCAGTGGATTCTATAGTAAACTGTTGAAAATATGTGACACTCCCAACATCCTACTGTCTGATTTTTGTCATGCACTTGACATAATCTGGAGGGCCCTAGCCAGACACAGGCGGTCATAAACGTACTTACAATTTTGTATTATGGATATACAAAAATTTGGCATACATACAACAAACAAACTATCCAATAAACCTGACTTCTCTCTAAATTGACGACTACATCCGATTCCTATTTTGCCTGTGACACTCAACCTCCAACTCAGACCCGAGACGAACCAGTTACTCAAGTTGACCCACAGAATAAGAACGATGAAGGTGAATGGCAAATGGTGAATCGCAGCCCGAAGAGGGACAAAGGAAAAGAATCAAGAATGCGGACGACCCTACCTTCCCCATAGATCTTCCACCTTTCATCTCTAAACTAAGGGCTTATTCGACATCATGCCATGTATCGAACTTCCCTCTCTCCTGGCAGAAGAAGGAGATGTGGCAAGTTTTTTCGGGCTTCGGACGAGTTACGGACATACACATCCCCAGGAAGCTAGCGGTGACCAGTCAGAGATTTGTCTTTGTCTGTTTCACTAAGAAATCAGCCGGTCCTCATCTCCTAAACAGACAGAACAACTTATGGATCGGCTCTCATCAACTTAAAGCGAGTGAAGCCAAGTTCGGTAACTCTGAATCGGAAAAGCAACCTCCGGTTAGAGCTACTCCACACATGGGCTTACCAGACACAACAACTAAGGAGATGCCTCCTCAGAAAGTGATCCAGTTTAACCCAGACCCATCTGATTTGGAATGGCTACATAAATGTCTGATCGGCATTCATGGCCCTGCGATTGATACAACCAATCTCCAATCTATGCTAGCTGACGCAGGCTATATAGGAACTGAAGTGGTGTGTTTGGAAGGTGAGTTTCCTAATTGGAGCATGCTGCAGTCTTTTGACCATAAATTTGGCTACAGTTATCAGAATCACTTATAAGACCCCAATCCGAAAACATCTTTTCAGGGCGAACGAATTCCACTTGGTGCAAAGCACGAAGTGCATTTACCTCAAATTTTGTTGTTTTCCCTTCCAAAATATTATTTTTTGGTTAATTTTGCTATTTTTTGTAATAAATTAATCTGTCAATTAGGAAGGCCAATTAATCCTGATTTGGGCCTAATTTCTGGTAGGTTACTTGTTTTGATTTGAACTTTAATTAGGAGTGATTTTCAAAATTTGCTATTTTTGGCAGGTTTTGACTAATTATGATTTTTGGCTATAAAGTCCGGCTTGTGGACTTAGTTTTCGATCATTGAAGTATTATTAAATAAAATTGAAAATCCTAGAGAATGTTTCTCTGGTTTTTTTGGCCAAATTTGTTGTTCTTTCTTGCAATTCATCTGACTTAATTAGCCTGCATGATAATCACTATTCTGCTCGGCGCCAATTGGTATCAGAGCATTCAACATCCTCCTGGGAATTCAACATGGCCGACGATGCAGCACATAGATGTGGCTTGCAGGATCGTGTTCGTGTTCATAGTCGTCGTGGGCAGAATGAAGTAGCCCAACACCGTGATCGCAACCTTCAAGACGTGATGCCGATTGAGGATTTGCAGAGGCAAGTTGCAGATCTCACCCAACGCCTGGAGGTGCAAGATCGTGAGATTCATGAGGATCATGATTTCTCTGATCACAATTCCTCTTCCACCTTCAGCAACCCATATAACAATCGTGCTCTATTCAGGGAGCATCGTGGTCGAGAGGAGCGTAACAAAGATCTCGGTTTTAAAGTTGATGTACCCGAATTTTCTGGTATGTTGCAGGCTGATGAATTTGTTGATTGGGTTAACAAAGTAGAGCAAATCTTTGAGTATAAGGAAGTCCCCAATGGTGTGAAAGTGAAATTGGTCGCCATCAAACTCAAGGGCCGAGCATCTGCGTGGTGGGAACAGTTGCGGCGTTCACGAGGCAAGATGGATAAGGCAAAGTTCACTAATTGGGAGAAAATGAAAAAGAAGATGAAGGGTCACTTCCTTCCCTTCAGTTACACGCAAACCTTGTTTCAACGACTTCATATGCTGAGGCAAGTCGCGAGATCGGTCAATGATTACATGGAAGAGTTGTACCATTTGGTCGCCCGTAATGACTTATCTGAGATGGAGGAGCAGTTGGTGGTGCGTTATTTGGGTGGTATACAACCATCCTTGCAGGATGTCCTGAGCCTCCATACTCTATTACTGTTTCGAAGGCCTACCAGCGTGTCCTTACTGTTGAAAACAGCAAAGCAGGAGACCCGTGGTCAGAAGTAACCAAACAATCGTCCAGTTCGCTCCCAGGATTCCTGACCTGTCCAGCAGCCATAGGGTAATCCTAACTTTACTATAAAGTGTTATCATTGTGGTGAACAAGGGCATAAGGTGCCTGAGTGTCGAAAGCCAGCCAACAGCAGAGGAAAAAATTTGTCGCTTGAAGAGAATGTGGGAGATGAGAATGAGGAGAGTGGCGAGCCCGTGTATGATGATGAGACTGATGATGTGTTGGTCGGAAATGGGCATGAGACTCTGGTCGTTCACAAGAGTCTACTGACTCCGAAGAGCGATTCAGGGGATGATTGGTTACAGACTAATGTTTTTCACACAACTTGTACTATTGTAGATAAAGTCTGCAAAATGATAATTGATAGTGGCAGTTGTGAGAATGTAGTATCCACAGAGGTTGTTCAGAAGCTACAATTGAAGACAGGCCGTTATCCGAAGCCTTACAAGTTGTCCTGACTAAGCAAAGACAGTGGGGTAACTGTTGATAGACGATGCCTCGTATCTTTTTCCATTGGTCGAAAGTATTTCGATAATGCAAGGTGCAATGTTGTATCTATGGATGCCTGTCATATATTATTGGGCCGACCTTGGAAGTATGATCGTAGTGTGATTTTTGATGGATGGAAGAATACATATTCCCTTACCATGAAGGGAAAGAAAATCATGCTAGCACCTCATCAGGATGGACCTACTCCTAACCAGGTAGCCAATACATCTGATCTCCTTTCCTTGCCCAGGGTTTTAGATGAGATTGAGTAGGGAGACGTAGTCTACGCTTTACTACCCCACGAGAGTACAACGGGCGGAGATGCAGATTTACCAGTAGAGGTGCAACGATTGTTAGCAGAATTCTCTAATTTGATGCTAGGGGATCCTCCTTCTGGGTTACCACCTATGAGAGATATTCAGCAACAGATGCCCCAAGGAAGCTAAAGAGTTGTAGCGACAGGTTGTAGAGTTGTTGGAGATGGGGTACATTCGAGAGAGTATGAGCCCATGTGCAATTCCTGCATTACTTGTGCCAAAGAAAGATGGTTCTTGGCATATGTGTGTTGATCGCAGAGCTATCAAAAAAATTACCGTGAAGTACAGGTTTTCAATTCCTCGTCTGGATGATATATTGGATGAGTTATCCGGTTCTAAGGTTTTATCAAAAATTGACCTTAAAAGCGGATACCACCAGATTACGATAAGTCCTGGAGATGAGTGGAAGACGGAGTTTACAACATCTAAAGGACTGTACGAGTGGATGGTCATGCTCTTTGGGCTATCCAATGCACCCAGCACATTCATGCGATTTATGCATCAGGTTTTGCGTCCTTTTATGAGAAAGTTCATTGTAGTTTACTTTGATGATATCCTTATTTATAGTCCGACGTGGGATTCACACTTTGATCACCTTCGTGTTGTTTTTTAGATGCTGTAGAAGGAGAGCCTCTATGTAAATCAGAATAAGTGTTCCTTCTTCACTACTTCTATGACCTTTCTTGGTTTTGTAGTGTCCATTGATGGTATCCATGCAAATCAGTCCAATATAGATGCAGTCTTGGAATGGCACAGCCCAAAGACCTTACATAAAATCCATATTGATGCTATGCCAAGGTCGCGGGGGGATTTCCAATGACTGGAGTAGCCCTGCATGTGCAGAAGAATCATCTTTGCTCCCTGAGTAAATATCACAACTATTAATCCAATCTTCACCCTGTCCAGTGGAAGCAGAGCCTTACCCTGTTTAATGTGGCTTGGATCCCTGAATGTCCCCGTGAGTCATGCAATGTAGCAATAATCTTTTGTCGGAGGTTAGCATCTCTCCCAATGCATAACTTCCCCTTTTTGCCTTAGCAGTCCATTCATCACCTAATATTCAGGGTGAGCAGCAGGATTAATAGCTTTAGCTTGTAGGATTTCTCTGATCTGTGGATCTTGTTCCTGTCTATTTTTCCCTTGTCTATGTGGAACCATTGTGCCTCCACCTCAGCACTATATCTGGACAAGGCATCCACACCCTTGTTTTCAGCCCCTCTTTAATATTGCACCTTATAATCATAGTCAAGCAGCTTGCAAGCCATTTTCTACTGAATCGTGGTGTTAAGTTTTTATTCTAGTAAATGCTTCAGAGCATGTTGATCTATCCTAATGATAAAGGGTCTACCTTGAAGATAGTAGTTCCACTTCTTCATCGCAAGAACTACCTCAAATAGCTCTTTTTCATAAGTGGACAAGACTTTATGCCTTTGTCCCAAAGCTCTGCGGTAAAATGCCACAAGTCTGCCATTTTGTGTTAATACAACTTCTATCCGACGATCACTAGCATATGTCTCCACTATAAACATTTGAGAGAAATCTTGCAGGGCAAGTACATGTGCGTTGAACATAGATTTATTCAGTTTCTCAAAGGCATCCTCTGCTTCCTCTGTCCATTTGAAAGAATCCTTTTTCAACAACTGGGTATGTGATCTGCTAATGGATCCATAGTTCTTCACAAACTGTAGGTAGTAGCAAATGAGACCAAGGAATCCCCTCAATGCTTTAAGGTTGGCAGTTTGGGCCATGAAACCATAACTTGAATTTTTGAAGAGTCTGTGCCAGCCCCTTTCTTTAGATATGATGTGGCCTAGGTACTCAATAGACTTTTGGCTGAATGGGCATTTACTCTCCTTGGCATACAATTTGTGTGTCCTCATAGTTGCTAGAACCACTCTGAGATGGTCCAAATGTTCTCCCGAGTAGCGACTATAAACCAGGATATCATCAAAAATACAAGAACAAACTTTTCAATGAACTTTGTGAACACATGGTTCATTAGGTTCTGAAAAGTTGCAAGAGTGTTACATTGCCCAAAAGGCATCACCATGAATTTAAACTTCGGTTAGGATGAATATCTTTATCTTTCATCCATATCTGAAAGTAGCCAGATCTCAAATCTAGCTTACTAAAGTAGATTGCCCCATGTAATTCATCCAACAGCTCATCTATAACCGGGATTGGGAACTTGTTCTTAACAATGATGTTGTTAAGATACCTATAGTCAATACATAAGCGCCAACCTCCATCCTTTTTCTTAACTAGAATCATTGGAGATGCGTAGGGGCTTTGGCTTCTCCTTATCAAGCCCGTTGTCAACAACTCCTTCACTGTCCTTTCAATCTCATCTTATTGGTAATGGGGGTATGGTAGGGTACCGATTTCTTTGGAGTAGCCCAAGTGATCAAGGTAATAGAATACTCAACCCCTCTTATTGGTGGTAGTTCAGTGGGTTCCTCAAATACATTAGAGAACTTCTTCAACTGTTTCTCTACCTCTGCTTTAAACTCCTCCTCAACTTTCTGTGTCTCCTCATGGCTGCTGCTCATGCTCCCGTTCACCTTTAGTTTGAATGTGGAGTTATGTCCCGTGTGAGTATCCATGTTGTAGAATTCTGCCTTGTAACATTCTTCTTCAACCAAGCTATCAACAAGATGTAAATGTCCCACCATCACTGCTAGCCCTCCAGATATCATCTTAGAGATATTTTTAGCTGAAGTTAGCTTTACCTTCCCAGCACGCTTTATGGCTTGTATAGATATTGGATTGCAGCCCAAATGTAAAGTTACGTCATATCTTCGTAGTTGTATATGACATGACCAAAATTCTTGAGCCAATTTCCCCCAAGAATCAAATCATAACTAGGGAGAGAAAATAATCTAGGGATGCACGCAAACTCTCTCCTCTGCATAATCCACTTGAAGTTCTTGCATTCTGTGTCAGTTACATTCCTCACGCCATTGGCCACCTCCACAGTCATAGGTCTAACACACTCTAGCTCACACCCCATTCGTTTGGCAAAGTTCTAATCAAGGAAGCAATGAGATCTCCCACCATCTACAAGTATCTGAATATATTCACCTTTGTTGGATCCTTTAACCCTGTAAGTGTTTAGCTCAGTGCTGCCAAATACTGCATTCAATGAGAGGGTCCCCTCAACAGGGTAGTCATCATTATTTCTTCCCTCAAACATTCCTTCCACTGCCACCATATCTAGTGACTCCGGATTTGCTTCATTTTCAGCAATAATGACATAAATTTTAGTAAGGCATTGGTGTCCAAGTCCAAAGAGATCGCCGCACTTGAAACAAAGCTTCTTATCTATCCGCTCTTTCACTTCAACATCAGTAAGGAACCTCCTTTTTACTGGGGGAATAGGTTGTTTGTCCTTGTTCTGCATTCCCATTACAAGTTTGGTAAGTGCCTTCGTATTCAGTTTCAAGGTAGCCCCTGAAATGACCTTATCAATGAAGGACTTCACTGTAAATTCTTGTTGTTTAGCTGCTGCTTTGGCTTCCAAAAGTGTCTTAGCTTTCAAAGCGAACACGACAGACCTTAGCTCTGACTGCAGGCACCCTATAAACTTTTCATTATAAAAAGCTTCATCAAATTTTGGATGAATATTATCACAGGTGAGGGCATTGAATCAAAATGCCTTAGTAAATCCTGTAGTAATTCTTGGTTACCCTGCTTTAAACACAAATTCTTCTAGCAGAGTGTTAGAGTTAATGGTGTCAAACCTTATCGGTACAGCCGCTACAAATTCATCCCACGTATTTGGTTTGTTGTACTTCAAACTCCTAAACCAAGAGTCCGCGTCTCCTTTCAAATACACCCTTGCATACTCCACTCTTTCATGATACTGAACCCCCGTATAAATGGAGAAAGTACCCTATACACATCTTTATCTAGGATCTTGGGTTCTTCCTGTTAAAGCGAGGGAAGTTAGCATGGGGCATCTTCCCTTTTCGTGCATAACCCAGGTCATCAAAGTTATCATCCTTTACCTATAGGTTGTGGGTCAGAGTAGGAGGAATTCTGTTAAGCACCCCAGTTTGGACTGCATTAACTCCTGAGGTTCCAACGAGTTTGTCATGATGTTCTCCCAATATATACTTGTTGTTATTCTGTATCAGGAATGCTTCCTTCATAGCGTTAAAATGCTTCTGCATAGATATTTTTGAAAAGTAACCATGCTCTTACGTAACTCTTTTGTGGACAGGTACATTTGCTTCTCTAGTTCATCCATTCGAGCTTCGAGGTTTCCAGTGGGTATAGACTGAGTAGTGACTTATGGGTTAGAAGGGGGCAGGCTTCTTGCTTGATCTGTGCCATTTCATTAGCAACTTCAGTGTAGGTAGATTTGTTGGGTGGATCAACCATAACTTGTTGTCTCGAAGCACGTCTCTTAGCTATTTTGAAGGGTAGGTGTCTGGATCTAAGCAACCAGGGTTCTGATATCACTGTAACACCAAGTGGTAGTGTTACTTCTGCAACAATGGAGAGGAAAGGTGAAGAATAGTAGGGGAAATAGTGAGGGAGAATAGAAGAGTGTAGAAGAAAGATAGAGAAGAATGTTTAGGGAAAAAGAAATGTAGGGAAGTTCAAAACATTCTCATTCTTGTCAAAACGGGGATACAATGTCCTTTTTTATACAAAAGCCTACAACTAGCAAAAAACGCCACACGACTTTTCTGAGTTTACAAATTACTTAATACAAAACATTTAACCGACAACTAATAACAAAAATTTCACTTCTTTCTTCCTTTCACTCTGTCGGTTTATCAAACTCTTATGCAATCATGCGTTGCTTGGGTGTCTTCTTCTTCTTCAACCATTGCCCCGATAGATTATCAGCTATGACTTATGGGTACGTTACAGTTGTTTGCACATCTTGTGGATATTAATGAGAAATTGTTTTTACCAAAGAAAAAAAATTCAACATGGATTTCATTTCTCAAAGTCCATTTATTTTCGCTTTTACCATATCAATCGAGCGGAGTAGCAACCCCAAACGCTAAACCATAAGCAACCCTAACCCTAACATGAAATTGAGTGGAATAATAGCATCAAATAAACCCTAAGCCCTAACAAAAAAGAACCTAAATTATCAGAAGGCCGCAGTGCAAGGGCAACGCTTTTGGATTTTTCGTATGCGAAGAGCGAAGACGTAGCGGTAGCACAAGAGCGGGTTGGCCGGACGGCCGGACAGTGATTGTGGTTGGTTCAGTCGAAGTAGTTTCACTGTAAATGAGAATGGCGATTCGATTGAAAATCTGGAATGGTCTAATGGATTTGAGAATTTGTCCAAAATGTCTTCTAGAAAAATAAAAAATATTTTATTTACATGACATCGTTTTAATTTAATGAAATAAAAATAAAAAATAAAAATGGGACTGATTTTTACTGCTGTTAGGGATGGGAAACCCGATCCCGGTACCAACATGTAGCCAGTGGATGTATTTACGATCAATCTCTGCAAGGGTGGAGGCAAGAGGGGACCAAGTGGCGATGGTCCCCCAATATTTAAAAAAAAAATTACATGTAAAAAAAATTATTTTTCTAATTTAGTTCCCCTAAATATTGTTATTATTTTTTGTATTGAAATAATACATAAACCTGCTTAGATCAGCTGGTAGACTGTTAGGTTTCCAAATTTGTGGCAAAGGTTCGAATTCAAGATGCATCACACTTTCACTTCTTTTTTAGATATAAAAAAATAAATTTGATATACATAGGATTCAATTTTTGGTGGCGAGTTTAAAATTTCCGTGGACAAACCACTACACCATTAATGAAATGTTATGAATTATAGAAAGATTTGCTATAATACTGGTAGAAACTTCATAATTATAGATTCCCCATTGAATAACATTATTCTGGGATATGGGATTAGAAATCCATGATTAATGGAGTCGGGTAAGGCCCTGTTTTGCGCAGCCTTCTTAAAATTATAATCCAATTATAAGCACATTTTTTCAAAAAATAACTCTTCATTTTTTCAAAAAAAGTTCTTATAATCCAATTATAAGCATAAGAGGGTCGGCGCAAAACACCCCCTAAATAACAACTTTTTATTTTTTATTTTTTTTGAAACTTAAAAACTCATATGTATGCGCCAGATATTCCATGAATATTATATATTGTTATAGAAAAAGAAATTAAATAATTCTACGAATCTAACAAATGAAAGGTTTGAATCGCATGTATCTCAATTTCTTTTACTAAACTCTAAAACTTCTGTTTTTAAATATCAACCAAATTCTAAACTTTTAAAGTTGTTTATATTGTAATTTGTTGGTTAAATCGACTTGACTCAACCTGATCCGACCCGACCCAACCCAACCCAACCCAATAGAACACAACACAAATCACTCTGAAAAAAAAGCCCCCCATCCTCACTAAAATTCTTAGCTCCGCCCATGAATCTCGACATTGACAATTGGCATTACCTGGTTTTCCGTTCTGTTAGTTTGGACCGGAACCGGGATTTTGGTTTCTGATAGTATTTTGAGCACCTTAATTTGTAATCCACTTTTGGGCGTAAATTTTTAAAATTGACTCTGGCTGAAGGCAACACTATGTAAATA
Organism: Pinguicula moranensis; assembly: GCA_028565015.1. NCBI lineage: Eukaryota > Viridiplantae > Streptophyta > Magnoliopsida > Lamiales > Lentibulariaceae > Pinguicula > Pinguicula moranensis. The sequence goes on along the minus strand of JAOWBN010000559.1, from coordinate 541 downwards.
CTCGCATGTACTTAGAACATTAAAAAATGTGACTCAAACAATAAAACCATTAATTAAACAAATCCAATTATTCATAACAGACTTAAAAAAAAGAGTAGATTGTCAATTATTGGAAATTGCGTTCTTCTTTTAAAGTCGTCACAAATACTTGACAAACCAATGGCTCGGCCCAATAATAGTAATATTTATGGCCCGACATTTTATTAACATGAATAAAATTAGACGGCCCCAGATTACATATAGATCCATAAAACAAATCTTTCCTTTTTTTCTCCTTTTGTTTTCCCACCGGTTTCGTACAGTGACTGAGAAGGCGGCGGAGTAGTCGAGGCTAAATACAAAGTACAAACGAACACCTCCTCGTCTTCTCCGCCCCCTGCAACGCCGCATTTATACTGTCATTTCTTCTGTTCTGACTACAACTCTCCAATTTCACATACAGTTAGTGAGCAACAAAGGCGCAACCTTCATTCGCCACCGCAATGGCCGCGATTGTCCCCACCCAAACCCAATTCATCTCATTCTCCTCCTCCGTCTCCTC
>JAOWBN010000548.1:0-11395 GCA_028565015.1 Pinguicula moranensis | reverse complement strand
ATGTTATTTTTTTTTATAAGTATGTACAAGAAGTCAGATATACAAATATACAAAATATTTAAGCAATCTAATAGCAGTAAGCACTAGATATTTTCTTTGAGATTGAGCCATATAAACGCATATTCTTCATATCCTCACTCAGATATAGCCAAGAGTGATCTGATACATGGCTCACCTAGCGACTTATAATATCACAAAGCATCTCAGCTTACAGATAATTGCCGTCATCCACTATTCATCATTCAAAATATCATGACTTTCCCATTGTTAATATCTCATTGTAAAGATATTGGTACACAACTCGATTTGTATGGTGGGCTATCCATGTATTGAGTGGGGGAGTGATATTACGAACATACATGTATAACATATCACAAGCAAAGAATAACTAGGGAAGCCTATCTTGCAGAACTTGACATTTCTTTTTTGTTCGGATCTCATGATATTTTGTATTCTGCCTTTATATTATGTTTGCTTGCTAAACTAATTAGCATTGCTTCTTTGGATCCCTGCAGCATTGATCAACTAACCACTAGCTATGCAGGCTGCCACCATCTCGTGTCTAGCGACTACAAGAGTCAATACTGAATCCCAGATGGATTCAGGTATTCAGCTCAGCCTGCTTACCTTATAGCATTTGTCCTTGTGATTGCTGCAATATTCCGATTAGCCATAGCCCTCTAAAGTGTGTCATCATTAAGGCCCATGTTCAGCTATGTAACCAGCTATTTAGCAATTGGTTCTTCCTTGTTCAGCAACCCAGCTACCTACAGGCTCATTTTATAGATGAGATGAGACGGTATGCTAGTTGTGTCCCAAATCCCTCCAGCCAAAATTATCAGTGCAGTGGCAATTGTTGTAGATGGTGTTATATGTCCTAAGCTCAGGCCTCGGAGCAACGTGGCCTGTACAAAGAATAGAAGGTTAGTAGCCTCTGTCCACTTAGGTTTCACAATCATACCTTTCATACATTGTGCTTGTTGCTCTGTTTCCTTAACTCAACCTGTTTACTTCCAGGATCAGATTTTCCCCTGTTGGGCTTAGCTAGGGTTTTGTGCTATTTTATATAGTTTACTGCTCAGCAATTCAATGATCCTTCCATGTAATATCTCTTGAAGCACAAAGTTAAAATTTTTGAGAGACCTATTCCATTAAATTGAATAAATCTCTATATGGACTGAAACAATCCGGACGTATGTGGTTCAATCGTTTGAGCACATACTTATTAAAGGCAGGCTATAAAAATGATCCAATATGCCCATGTGTTTTTATAAAGAGATCTGGATCAGAACTTGTCATCATTGCTGTCTATGTAGATGACTTAAATATTATTGGAACTCCTGAAGAGTTATCAAATGCAGTAGCTTGTCTGAAGAAAGAATTTGAAATGAAAGACCTTGGAAAAACAAAATTGTGTTTAGGTCTTCAGATTGAGCACTCGACAGAAGGAATTTTTGTGCATCAATCTAATTATTTGAAAAGGGTGCTTAAAAGATTTTATATGGATGAAGCTCATCCATTGAGTACACCAATGGTGGTACAATCTCTTGATGTGAAAAAGGATTCATTCCTTCCTCATGAAGACAGTGAAGAACTTCTTGGTCATGAAGTACCATATCTTAGTACGATTGGAACACTAATGTATCTTGCTAATAATACACGACCTGATATATCATTTGCAATAAATTTACTTGCAAGATATAGTTCTTCTCCAACTAGAAGACATTGGAATTGAATCAAACACATTTTTTGATATCTTCGAGGAACAATGGATATGGGTTTATACTATCCCAGTGTATCTAACCCGGAATTAATTGGTTATGCTAATGCTGGATATTTATCAGATCCGCATAAAGCTAGATCTCAAACGAGATATCTACTTACGTGAGGAGGTACCGCTATTTCATGGCGCTCTGTTAAACAAACATTAGTTGCTACTTCCTCTAACCATGCAAAAATCCTTGCAATTCATGAAGCAAGTCGTGAATGCACTTGGTTAAGGAACATAACCCAGCATATTCGTGGAATGTGTGGTTTGGAGACCAAGAAGGACATTCCAACTATTTTTTATGAAGATAATACAGCTTGCATTGCTCAACTGAAACAAGGCTTCATTAAAGGGGATAAGACGAAATATATATCACCCAAATTTTTCTTTACAAATGACCTTGAAAAAAAGAGTGATATAAATATTCAGCAAATTCGATCAAGTGACAATCTGGCAGATTTGTTTACAAAGACTCTACCTACTGCAATTTATGAAAAGCTGGTCAAAGGGATCGACATGAGAAAACTCAAAGATGTGTCAAATAGGGGAAGATCATAAAATCATGTACTCTTTTTCCTTCACTAGAATTTTTTTTCCCACAGGGTTTTTTCCTAGTAAGGTTTTAACGAGGCATGATAAGATGGACATTCAAGAGGGAGTATTATGAATTAAAAGTGAATGTATAAGAAAGTTAGTTAGCTTGAAAGTTAGCTTGTTAGTTAGATTAAAAGTTAGCTTGAAAGTTAAATTAAAAGTTAGCTTAAAAGTTAGCTATATTTTATCTATATATATAATATGGATGAGAATGAAAAGTATAGATGTGAGAAATAGGAATAGATAATAGAGAAAGAAAATAGAAAATTTGTGAGAATTTTTTGAGAAGTTTGAGAAATTTGAGATTTTGTTTTGCTCAATTTAATCTCTATTTGTATCTGTTTACACAAATATTCACAACAACTTCAAAATTGTTAGATTTTATTAAAAAAAATTTCGGTAGATATTGTCCAATTATTCTGTCATTCGATATTGTTAGGATCCCTATACAAATCCATCATACTCCTTTGATAGTTGCATTGCAGATGTTAGCGTGTTTCCAAAAAACAAGTTGCAATTAGTATCTGAATTCTTCCGAATTAGAGCTATTGAAAGTTGGAATATAGAGCTGCATTTGGTAGTTCTTGGAGGAGGCCGTAGAGACCTTTCTTTGTCATAGTCAGTCTTAATTCTTGGTTCTAAAGTTCTGCTTTGGTTTGAAGTGTTCATGTATGGAGCCTGATAAGATCTAGTTCACAGTTTTCGTTGAACATTGGAGAGTAATAATGGAGAATGTGTTTCATTTATGGATGGTCAATTACTTCATTTGGTTTTTGCCTATAAATACTCTTATTTTTATTTTTATTCGAAATTATTATAGTGAATAAAGAGCCTTAGTCACCGTAGAAGTAGCCAATTCGGATGAACTACGTAAATTTGTATTTTTCGTTTTGTTTACACATTTATCTTTGATCATGTGTGTTGTTCAATCCTAATAAATGGTATTAGAGTGCAAGGTTTTGTATAACAACGATCTGGAAAAGATGGATAGTGTGAAGAGTTCAATCAATAATTTCGAAGAAACTGATTTTGAATTATGGGAGATGAATATGGAAGATCTTCTATATCAAAGAAACCTTCATGATCCCTTGTTTGGAGTGAAGCCAAAAATGATGAAACAAGAGGTCTGGGATCTGAAGGATTGCCAGCACTAGGGTTGATTCGTCTGTCGCTAGTAATGAACGTTGTCTTTAACATCGTGAAAGAAAAAATAACTGCAGGAGTTCTGAAGGCCTTGAAAAAAATGTATGCGAAACCATCGTCCATGAACAAGGTATTTTAGATGCGTCGTTTTGTTCAATTTGGTGTTATTCAAAAATGGATTTGTCGCAGATCATGTAAATGAATTCAACATGACTAAGCCTGGTGTTTTTGTCTTTGCTACCCGAATCGTGGGATACTATTGTTTCCTTAATTTGCAGCTTAGGTGAATCTGTGAATTCGAAATTTGATGAAGTCCAGATATTGTCCTGAGTAAGAGTATTCACAAGAGGGAGATTGGTGATTTGTCTGATAACTTACTCAGTACAGAAGATAGGGAAAAAATAAAACTAAGGAAGTCCATAGCAAGCATGGTCATTTGAAGTCGAAAGGGAAAAATAAATCTCGAGACATATATGTAGTTACTTGCTGGAATTGTGACGAGAAAGGCCACATGGCAAGAGATTGTCCGAAACCTAGGAAGCTGAAAGGAGGTCCGAAACAAAAGTCCCAAGTAGATGATCATTCCGTATGTCTTTCAGATGATAGTTTGGATGCCTTAGTTCTTAGTATGGATAGTCCAATTGAGTTGTGGATATTGGATTCCAATGCATCATTTCGCTCTTCTCCGAGCATGGAATTATTCCAAAATTTCAAGTCTAGAAATTTTGGAAGAGTGTACTTGGCTGACACAGAGTTCTAAAAATTGCAAGAACAAGAGATGTATGTATCCAGACCGCAGGTGGCAGGGCGTTGAAGTTGGAGAATGCCATATACATTCCTGACTTGAAGAAGAATCTGATTTCAATTGGTTAGCTTGACAGTTTGGGTTATGAACCAAGATTCAGTGGAGGTCGCCGGAAAATTGTTAAAGGAGTTATTATGATAACAAGTGGTGTACGAACTGAGACTCTATACACCACTGCTATTGTTGAGAATCTTGCTGCAGTTGCTGATAGTATGTTGAGCTCGAGTTTGTGGCATACAAGACTCAGCTCTATGAGTCCGAAAGGGATGCAGGTGCTAGCTTTGAAGGGTTGTCTCCTAGGGCTCAAATTTATGGAGATTGGATTTTGTGAGAGCTGTGTTTTGGGAAAGTAGAAATGTGCCAGTTTTACAAAGTCTGATAGAAAACGAAAACAAGAATGGTTAGATCTAGCGCAGTCAGACGTGTGGGGATCATCTATTGTCCCCTCTATTGGTGACTCGAGATACTATGTTACTTTTATCAACAACTTCAGTAGGAAGGTATGAGTTTACCTTATTAAATACAAATATGATGTTTTCTACATCCAAGAAGTGGAAGAATGTAGTTAAAAATCAGACCGAGTTGAAGATCAAGCACCTAAGGTTAGATAACGATGGAGAGTAATATTTTGCAGAATTCACAAAGTATTGTGTTAATGAGGGAATAAGATACACCAGGAAAGTTTCTGGTAAGGCAAAACATAATGATATTGTCGAAAGGATGAACAGAACGTTAATGAGAGAGTAAAAGTATGAGGTTACATGATGATTTGTCAAAGACGTTCTAGGCAAAAGTAGTGAGCACTGCAGCGCATTTAATAAATAGAGTACCATCAGTTCCTTTGGATTTCAGGATTCCAGAAGAGGTGTGGTCGGGCAAGGAAATCAAGTTGGCTTACCTAAGGACTTTTGAATGCTAGGAAAGAGAGACAAACTTGATGCAAAGGTTATGAAGTGCTATTTGATTGAATATGGTTCAGAGAAATTTGGGTACAGAGTGTGGGATGATAAGAAAAGGAGGATCTTGAGATATTGTGATGTGATATTTATGAGAGTGTCCTGTGTAAGGAAAAGTCTAAGGCAAAATCTAAAAATACAAAAACAAATGGAAGCTAAGGTTGAGTTGCATGAAGTTTTACCTAGTGATATTGCAGCTAGACCACAAGAATATCAAATAAATTTTGATGCAGAGTCATAACGTGAGTTAGTCACACCAGATCCAGTGTTGAGGAGTTTGACGAGGGTTTCTAAGGAACCCAAAAGGTATTCGTCATCTCTGTATTATCTATTGTTGATTGATGGAGGAGAACCAAAATCTTTTGATGAGGCAGTGTAGTTGAAAGATTCGATTAAATGACAGCAAGCCATGGATGATGAGGTTTTCTCACTTGACAAGAATAATACTTGAAAGTTATCCGACTTTTATGCTTCAAACCTAATGATCTTCAAGAGATAAATGTGCATTTTATTCTTATTTATCGTGTTTTGTTAGGGTTTGATGAATATGTTACACAAACCGAGAAATAAAGGATAAATGACAAAATCGCAAGAGCATGGCCCAAAAAATTTAAAAGTCGCAACTCCAGTCTAGATACCACACATTTATGTTGGCAACAAATTGCAAAAACCCTAAGTGCATGCTGGTAGGAAATTACAAAACCCCACGTGCATAAGAAAGTGTAGACTAGCTATTTTATCCTCATTTATGAAAAGAAAAGTCTCCCAAGCCCTTCTCCAAACTTCCGAAGGAAGTTATCTTTCACTACACATATCACTCACTTCACATCATCGGGGATGACCTATTTTTGAACTAGGATCTTTTGGAGGAAGTTTGCGAAGGAAGGAGCATTTTTCTGAGGACAAATTCATTGTTCATCCAAAGGAGGTTTCTCGTTTGTTGTTCTTGAAACCATGAACATAGATTTAGCTTGTTTCTGTGAAGCCCGTGCCCTGAGCATTGGCTAATACCATTTTCTAACGCATGATGTAGCCTTTGGTGGACTTGGATGTTTGTTTTGAATGTTTAGCTTTTTAAGAAGTTATTGAAGTTGTTTGATTTTATTATGCTTTCTTGTTAACTGCATTTGTTTGACCAATTCTTGCTCTTTCCTTAAGTGTAATTGGAAGTCGAGAGACAAAGATTAAGCTAGACTTGGTAAAACCAACTCTATTTGTCACAGTATGAGAATACCTATGGGATTAATACTACCGTGTGAGGATTTCTTGAATGTTTTATGCTTCTTGGCATGTCTAAGCATGAGATCGGGAGATAAATGCTTGCAAATTGAGTTAGGGTCGCTATTACTCAAGAGAGAGTAGCAACTAATTATGGGAATCTAGTAGACAACTCGGTAAACAAAGAAGTTTAATTGAGAAAGAAACATTTCAAGAACACTAATTGGTGAAGTCAATCGCCCAAGATCTTTATCCAACTGAAATTTCCATTTGATTTTATTTGTTAAACTTAAAAATACAAAAAATAGCCTCCTAGTCTTGTTATGTTTAATTATGTTCATGTTACATTAGTGGTTTAGCAGTCCATCAATTGATCATTTGTCCAAATCGCTTAAAGCTTACTAATTTAGGTGTTTTCATCTACAATCTTGGTGTTTCGACACTCATTATCATCACTTTATTACTTGTTCGACTTTGTTCACCTCCAAATACGATCACCAAGTTTTTGGCGCCATTATCGGGGATTGTTTAACTTTGATAATATCAATACCAAGTGAGTTTTTATATAGATTGGACCTTTTATTTTGTTACTTTACTTTCATTTCATTTGATTTTATAGGTTGTGCATGGACCTTTTTGAAGGTGAAACTTCAAGATCGGGAGATCCAGAGATCGAACAAACTTTCCGAGTAAGAAGGAGAGCTCAAAAAAGGTGATAAGATAACAAAGATATATGACAAATGTTGGTGAGTTAGCTGGGATGCCAAAAGAGGACGATCGACCTATGGAGGATTTTGCTCTCCTTCAAGCTAAGGAGGAAGCTCCATCTATTTGAAGGTCGGTCATCCAAGCAAACAATTTTTAGTTAAAACCAACTACGATTAAGTTATTGCAACATTCTACATATGGTGGCTTGTCTACTGAGGATCCAACCTCTCACGCACATACATTGTGGAGATTTTTGATACACTCAAGTATGCTGGTATAAGTCAAGAGGCCATGCGGCTCAGGCCCTTTCCCTTTTCTCTTCGAGACAAGGCAAAGAGATGGTTGCAATATTTGCCATCAAATTCCATAATTAATTGGGACGACTTGAGGAAATAATTTTTGATCCAATTGTTCCTACCTTCAATGACTACAAGAATCTTGAGTGAGATAACTTCTTTCAAACAACTAGATATGGAGTCCTTATATGAAGCATGAGAATGTTTCAAAGATCTTCTTAGAAGCTGCCCTAACCATTGGAGAAAAATTCAAGCATTTTACAATTGTTTGGAGAGTACAACTCGGAGGTAAATTGATGCTAATGGAACATTCATGAAAAAGTCTGATAATGGGGCTTACACTCTTCTGCAAGTCATGGCTCAAAATTGTTATCATTGGTCAAATGAAATAGAAACCCACAAGAAAGCAGCCAGAGGGTATGAAATTGACAAAGTTGATGCATTGGCTTCTACTATGCATGCGATGAACGCAAAGATTGAGAGTTGGATGTCATAAGGGGTTTCGTCAAAAGTTATTATGATGGTGCAACAACCATCTTGCGAAATATGAAGGAGAGTGCATCCCCAAAAGCATTGTTAGGAGAAAACTTCAATGGATAATGTTCCAATGGAACAACTGAGCCATGTGGGAAACCAATGGCGATATTCCAACAACTTTGAGTGCAACAATTTCAACCCAAGAAGAAATGATCATCCCAATTTTTCTTGAAACAATAATCAACATGTTTTGTATTCTACAACCCATAGTTCTTCTCATCAGCAACCTCAACCATCAAGACCACCTCAAAGATCTCCCAATGATGACCTGATAACACAGCTGGCCATGGCTACCAAGAGCAGTCAAGACTTGATAGCACAGCTGGTGACGATTCAAGTGTTTCATGCAGGAAACTCAAGCTAATTTTAAAGACCAATCCGTGACAATGAGAAATTAGTTGGGTAAATGGCAAAGTAGCTGTTTGAGAGGCCACAAGGTGTATTACCAAGCATCATAGAAGTGAACCCCAGTGAGCACTGTCAGGATGTAACCTTTAGGAATGGAAAAGAGTTGGAAGAGAATCTAAGACATGTCCCTATCCAAAAGAATAAGATTAAACAAGATTTCTATGAGCCACTACTTCAACTGAATACTGAGCAATTATCGCCAATACCCTCCCCACAAAGGTTAAAACAATGTAAGATGGACAAGTAGTTTCAAAAGTTTCTTGATGTTTTCAAAAAACTCTAAATCAATATTTCATTTACGGAAGCCTTGGAGCAAATGTCATGCTATGTGAATTTCTTGAATACTACGAGACCGCAGCTCTAACAGAAGAATGCAGTGCTATTCTTCAAAAGAAATCGCCCCTAAAGCTTAAGGATCCAAAGAGTTTTACTATTCCTTAATCTATTGGCAGTTCTACTTTTGATAGAGCATTGTGTAACATCGGTACAAGCATTAACTTGATGCCCTTGTCAATCTTTCAAAAACTTGTATTAGGTGAAGCTTGGCCCACAACCATATCTCTTAATTTGGCCGACCGCTCTATCAAGTAGCGAAGAGGCGTTATTGAAGATTTCTTGATCAAGGTCGATAAGTTCATCCTTCTATTAGATTTTATCATTCTGGATATGAAGGAAGACCGTGATATCCTCATCATGTTTGGAAAGTCGTTCTTAGCCACTAGAGGAGCATTGATTGATGTCCAAAGAGGCAAGCTAGTGTTGATAGTGCAGGAAGAAGAAGTAAAGTTCAATGTGTTTCAAACCATGAAACACCCAAACTGTCAGGAGAACTATTCAAGCATTGACTCCATTGACCATATGCCCTTGGGAGGATATGAGTACCATAGAGATCCTCTACAGAATTTTTTGGTAAGTGAAAATTCCACTATCTTGGAGGAACTTGCGGTTAAGAAGTATGCCAAATGGCTAGAAGCTAATGAACCACAAACGAGAAGTTATTTTGAAGACTTGGGAAAACGGAAATCCCCTCAAGTGAGTTCCATTGAGAAAGCACAAACACTAGAGTTGAAGCCCTTGCCCACACTTGAAATGTGCATTCTAGGGCTCGGCCAGCACAGTACCAGTTATGATTCACACTTTTTCCCAGGTCAAGGAAGACTATTTATTGAAAATGCTTCGGGAGCATAAATGTGCCATAGGTTGAACTCTAGCTAACATTAAAGGTATTAGTTCATCCTTACTCATGCACAATATCTTATTGGAAGAGGTAGCAAACCCTCTATCGCTGCTCAGCGTAGTTTGAACCTAGTGATGAATGAAGATGTTCGAAAAGAGATTTCAAAGTGGTTGGATGCCGGAGTTGTATACCTCATTTCTGGATCCAGTGTGTCCCAAGAAAAGAGGTATAACCATGGAGGCTAGGTACAACAATGAGTTGATTCCCAAATGAACAATCACATGATGGAGAATCTGCATAGATTATAGAGTGCTAAATAAGGTTGATCACTACCTGCTTGTTAGTGTTATGTCCTAAGGCCAATTACCTTTGGCCTATGTATTAACACTTTAATATTGTATATATGATTGTAACAACTTTCACTACTTGTTTATTTATATTTATAGTATGTAAAATAGTTAAGACTAGTGTTGATAACTTAGAGTGTATCATAAAGAGTTGTGATGATGAGACCACTCTAATTAAAGTTATCAAAACTAAACGTTCATAACCATAGTATTAGTGAGATAAGACATCATTAATGCAAACAGGTTAACATGTTCTCAGCCAATTTATTTTGAAGGAAATAGTTGAGTCCAATCCATTTCGATCCATGTATCACAAGTCATTGCACTATGTCCCAATTTCAAGAATCTTGCCTATCCTCTTCTCCCGGAAGATTACCTATGGAATATCAAATAAAATAGTACAATTTAATTGATGAATTATGGCATTCAGAGAAAGAAAATTTACAGGAAAGGAAGAAGCATGTAAGACTTTGTATAAAGTCAAAGTGTTGGTACAAAGGATTATACCCTTATCAACCACTGGATGATCTGTACTGTCGGTTGCCTTGACACTCAACAAAACTGTTGTAAGATCTTCGAAAGCTATACTACGTGTCATAATGAAAAATTTGTGCAAAAGCGTAAACATAAGTGTGTGTTAAGCATACATAACAAAATTTTCAGAGATCTTTTGGCCATGGATCTTTGCTAATTTACACAACTTGATGGTACAAGGAAGAAGGAATTTTATACATATTGTAGAATCACTAATTCATACAAGAAAGCTCCTTCCGTTGAGGTGTTCAAATGTCCAACCTCTAGAGTAGTCCACACCACCAATTCCCTTGAGGTTTATACACCCTAAGTGTACAACTTATATGTGGATAAAGAAGTGCTAGCTCCAACCTTTAAGCCTTAAAAAAGAGAAGAAAACTTGTTAAGGTTTTTGCCCAAAAATTCCAAGTGTTTCTCATGTAGAGAATGCAACAAGGATATGAAACTTCTCAACAATTTTTCAAAGAACTTAAAACTCGACCAACTCCACATATTTGTGATATGATTAAGGTATTTATATAGGTGGTCATGAGTCTAGAATGTCAACACATGTTGTAGATAAAGATTAGCATTTAACCATAACTTTACATGTGTCACAACAATTGACACTTCATGCTTATGTGTTATGTTGTTGTAAAATCTTTCTCCATGAGGTTTCTATACACTTGTACACATGTGAGGTCGTGCATAGCATGTATCTATAACCCAATACAGTCATACAAGTCCTTGAAGTTTCAAAAAACTTCAAGTTGGCCCTTATACTTTATCTTAATCACAGTTTGACCCCTCAAGAAAATGATGTTAATGTGTGTTACCCTATATGTTCTCAATAACTTGGCAATGGACCTATAATTAACATAATCAAATTATTATTAATGAATTAAATACTTTTAATTCATTATTC
>JAOWBN010000537.1:0-11396 GCA_028565015.1 Pinguicula moranensis | reverse complement strand
TTTTGCCCTCTAGGTTCCGTTCTTGATTAGAGCTCTCATTTCTTCTTGAATAGCATTTTGCCATTTAGGTTTTTCTTGGGCTTCAGCTAAGGTTTTTGGAACTTGTACATTGTACACAGATGGTAAATATATATTAGCCTGATCCGTTGGACTCCACCTGGCTAATTTACCCATAGGGTATCTAGATGCTTTTGGGATGTGATCTAGCTCCATATCGCCGTGCTGGAATGCTTCTGTTTTTCCTCAGAGGAAGATATGTCCCTGACTCCGTTGTGTTCTGGTCAAGAGAAGGCTCAAGTGAAGAATCAAACAATGTAGACTCAATGACTTGATCATGATTATTTACCTCAGAGGACTGAGGCAGGAGAGATGCTGGTTCGGGCTCAGAGTCAACCTGTGTTTCCATGGGAGGTAGCTCGGTGGTTCCTGCAGCAAACTCTTGGGCGACAGTAGGTAAAAGCATTCTTGGGTATAGTGACCAATTGAGAGGATCCCCCAAATTCCCTCTGACCACGAGGTTGGGTCGGATAGTTAAATTTGGATTCGAGAAATTACAATCCAGCGTAGTGTCTATACGGCGGGTTGTTGGATGATAGCACTTATACCCCTTTTTGTTTAACCCCATACCCGACAAAGACACACTTTAAAGCAAATGGCTCAGTGTGCTTCGATCTTGACGTGGGATATGGACAAATACAAAACACCCGAATACCCGTGGAGGTAAAGTAAGTGGGGGTGAACCGTGGTAAGTGGCTCGATAGTATATGAAGAGGTGTGGCAAATTTGAGAGCCCTAGAGGGTAGACGATTTAGGAGGTATGTAGCAGTAGCAGCGGCTTCAGGCCAAAAATATGAAGGGACCTGTGAGTCAATCATAAGGGCACGAGTGACCTCTAATAGAATATGATTTTTTTTCTTTCGGCAATGCCATTTTGTTGCGGACTATTGGGGCAAGTGGTCTAATGAATAAGGCCATTTTCCTGAAAAGTTTTTCATAGTCTCATTAACAAAATGCCCCCATTATCAGATCATAAAATTTTGATGGATCGCTCAAACTGAGTGGATATCATAGTATAAAATGTTTGAAATATGACAGGTCCTCAGACTTATAAAATAAATTCACATCATGCGCGAAAAATCATCGATAAATAGGATAAAGTACCAAAATGAACTATGACTAGATAGAGGCGCAGAACCCCAAACATCGGAATGAACAATATCAAATGCATGAGTGGCACGAGTGTCTGTGCTAGAGAATGAATGTCTATGACTTTTGGCCAACATACATGACTCATAAGGGAGATAACTAGTTTTGTTAAATAATGAAGGAAAAAGTACTTTAGGATACCCTAAGGAAGGGTGACCCAGTTGTTGGTGCCATAAGCGGAGATGCCTATCCACCGTTCCGCGAGCAAGCCCAACGGTTCCCCGTTGAGCCACCTCATCCATGTAATACACGCAGTCTCGCTCAATACCATGCCCAATGATCTCCCCCGTTTAAAGGTCCTGCAAGAGACAAAAATTAGGATCGATGAGCCCCATGCAGTTAAGTTCCTTAGTCACGTGACTCACATATAACAACTTGCATGACAAGGAAGGGATATGAAGCCAATTAGATAAATTCAAAGTAGGAGATAGCTCAATTGAGCCAGTGCCCTGGAAAAAGGAGATTCCTCCATTAGTTGTTTGAATGTGAGTCCGTTTATGAGGTACACTTGAAATCAAATCACATGAATCATGTCATCGTATCAGTGGCCCCACAATCGAGAAGCCAACGAGAGTTTTTTTGTGTTGAGAGCCCGTGGCATAAGTCCGTGAACCAAGTGGATCTGGAGGGTCGGGATCAGGCAAGTCGAAGCAGTCCGGGATGAAAAATCAAGCATTTGTAGCAGTGGGGGTCGTGCAATATACAAAATTCTGGGGGTTTCCAGAATAATTCTGTGACTTTCCAGAAATATCAGGTCTAGTCATGAAATATACAAAATTCTGGGGGTTTGTTTGCACTTCGGTAGTTCTGGCAGGGCTAGATTGTGAATCTGGAAAAGGTGGGGTCACCAAATATGAAGACCACATATTATAGGGACCATGCTGAAAATTACCACCTTTATACAAATGGCATTTCTGTGAATCTAGCAACTCGGAGGGCAATACCGTACTTGCGCCTGTACAACTCGAGGACAAATTAGAAAAAAAATCGAGATTTACACGTCTCACCTTCTCGATCCCACAGAACTCGCCCGTTTCCTGCAATTTCGCCAGTTAAATCTCCCAAGCTCAACTCCATGCCTTGCGTAAGTCCTCCAAAGCCGGAATTTTGGGAGTCTGTCGGACCGCCGTTGTCAGGTTGGACAGCAGCGGCGGCAACGACACCGGGTTTAGGCAATTCATGCAAATCATATCACCAATCTGGATATCCAATTTTTTTGAAGTATTTTTCTGTCATGTGGCCTGTTTTTCGGCAATCGGAACACCATAGTTTACTCTTATCAAGAATTAGGGAGGGATGAAGATTTTTCCCATGTTTTGAGGTTCCCTAACCACATCCGTGTAGACAACCCCATGGCCATTCTTGATGGTGAAGACTCGCTGGAATGGAGGATTTGGCGATGGGCAACCTCTCTCCGGAGGGTGGCATAGGCAGTTTCCACTCCCAGGAGAGGATCCAGCTTGAGTAATTTCCACTTAACAGTTTCACAAATGGCACTTACAACTACTAACAATTGGTACAAACATGTTTCTTGCCTGATTATGTTATATATGGCAATATCTCTGGAGCACGCCATGGGGTTAGGCTCCCGCTGATCAATTTCACGCCATATGCGTTGTATGGTTGTATAGACGTCTTCTAATATGCCATCGCCTTGTCGTTGGCCATTAGCTTGGACGGTTAAATCAAATATCTGGAAGGCGTTCGATCCGCTGCTATAAGTGGTCTCTAGGCCCGTCCAAAGATCTTTTGCTGTAGGATACTCGGTGAATCGATTGACAAGATTTTTGTCAATATTATCAAGGATCCAGGAGCTGACACATAAATCAGTCTGCTCTGAGTGAGGATATTCTTTGGCCGTAGTTGTTGGGGCGCGGGTTGCCCGTCAAATGCCGTAGGCAACCCCATCCTCCAATGGCCACCTTCATCAATCGGGACCATAAGGGATAGTTATCATGTTGTAGCTTCGTACTGAGGTTGATTGGCTGGATATTTTCCGCCGATATTTGCTTGAGGATTGTTGCAATCTGTGATGGTAAATCCGCCAGAGATTCATCTTCATAAGTGGATTTGCCCCTAGTTTGTTTTGGATCTGTCATTCTTGACAGAGTTGTAGGTAGATGATGAGATTATAGCTTGGTTCCGAGAATCGCCTGCTTTGATACCATTTGTGTAGATGATCAGAAAAATTTCATTGATTTAATCATTAATCGTCAAGTACATCTATAGGAGAGGTTAAAGAATCATGAGTTAGTGGGATATGGGTTAAATGGGGCCTTTTACAATAATTTATTTTTACTACTAACCATAATTAATTTATATTGTTCGTATCTAACAGTGCATAGATCTGCCCTGCTTCATAAACACTCATTTATTAGGAAATATAAGTTGATTGATGTAGCTTGTTCCTTTCGACGTTCAAGTAATCTTGGTCCCGTTGTACCTCTGATCAATGAATTAAGAGTTTTGATATAATCCAAGTCTAATGAGTGTTTGTGTCAGAGATTGAAACGCTCAGTCATCTCCGACATGACAATCTAGTCTCGCTTATTGGGTACTGCAACGAAAATTGGGAGATGATTATTGTCTATGAGTACACAGTTCTGCTACAACGCATGAATTCTGCGCCCGCAAAAATTCGTGCGCTATAGCATTTTTCATGAGTACATGGCCTGTGGAACACTTGGCGATCACATCTTTGGAAACACTGATGGGGAAACTGCTGTATCTTTCCAATGGAATGATCGCTTAAAAAACTGCATTGGAACTGGTCGAGGAGTTGGCTATCTTCATACTTATCGTTCACTCATACATGGAGATGTAATGGCTTTAAGTGCACTTTGAAGCAGAATCCAACACAAGTAAATCCAATTACGAGTATATACTGCTGCAAAATACTTGAATCCTTTCCATCGTGTTTAAGCTTTGTGAATCCCTTAACTTCTTTACATGTGGGCTAGTGTTAAAGATGATTATAATGCTACAGGAACATCTCAAAGGGACCAAAATAATGTTAAAATACACACAAACTGCATCAATTGGAGAGGGCTTTCTTTGGTAACTTCACATTCCAACATATTGCTAGTTCTACTCCTGGTTCAGATGCTTCAATTGGTGAGGCTTTGTTTGGATGTACTTCTCTGAATTTTCTGGATTTGGTAATACTAAAGAAACTATTTGAACAGACAAACAGACTGTATCCAGCAACTCGTGCCCTTGCAATTCCATTTGTTGAACTAAGAAGCATTGCTAATGATTTCTGCTCAACAATTATTATTGGTAAAACATGGAGTCCGTTATAGTCCATAATTTCCACTTTGCCTACAACAAAAATGTTGACATAGGTAATTAAGGAAATGAATGGATTAAGGGTCAAATATGTTGTACAAGGAAAGAACATCAATTTTTTCCTTATAATCCTCTCCATTCCTTTCCTAGTAGTCTCTACAACTATAAGACCTATGTAAACTAGAGTACACGATGCAATGAAAAAAGATCTTTGATAATTCTCTATACTTTATTCTTCCAAAGCATTCTAATAGCTTCTACTTCTTTATTTCTATGCGGTAAGAGGCCGAGATAAGGGGCCACGTGCGGTCATGGTCCCCATATTCCCCCAAATCTTGTACAAAAAAAAAAATTGTCAGTAGAGCTTTTTGGGGGATTTTTTTTATGCATTTTTCATGTAATTTTCTTATTATTTTTAGTCTCCTCTAATATTTGTTTTTCCCTCATTTTTTTGTTCCTTCATATTAAAATTTATGACTCTACCCCGGTAAGAAGCTAAAAACACTTTTAAAGAAGTTGTAGTTGAGCAACTTCTTGGGAAAACTTATGTAAAATTGTTTCAAAGCACACGCGCTATCTTATTAATCTCTTGTTTCCAGCAATTTTTTTGAACACCGTGTTTCAATAATCTCTATTTTCCAGTTAGTTTTAGAAACACTCCCCGAAATGATCTAATAAGCTAGTTTTAACTCTTTTCTGTATTTATCATTTTTTTAAAGTGAGAGAATAGTGCCTTCGGCAATTTATTTATGCGTACTTACCGAAAAGCCATAATTTGAGCTTTTTGGAATTGTTGAGATATGTAAAAAAAATGTGAAGATCAAATCAAAACAATTTAGAATTTGTGGATTGTGCCAGAAAAGAATGGGGTAAACAAAGAAAACTGTTCAAGCAATACTTGGGGGCAACGATACGGAAAAAAACTTCTCGCTAAATCTTTTTTATTTTCAGCACAAGAAAACATCAAAAAGTTTTAGAAAATGAAGAAATCAAATAAAAGAAAATCGAGCAAAGGAAAACATAAATTCTAAATTAATGCGCATGATAAGAGGCGAATACGGGATAATTGAGTCTAATTAACTTGCAGCCCCACCGAGACAGAAAGAGGAAGAAGCACAACAGCATCATAAAATGAGGAATGACCACCCGCTCCAAGATAAGCAAGACGATCTCCACAAAAGTTGCCTTCACGATACACAAGTCAAACTTGTATGAAGAAGTAAATTGACAAGGATAAGATGTCCTGCCAATAATGAGTGTTAGTGCCATGGGGGACGTGACCTTATTCAAGGGCGGAGGGAAGGGATGGCCCGGCCCGTTTGTTAGGGTTTTCAAATTATTAGCTCTGGATATTTGATTTGTCTAATTACTTTTAGAAGTTTATTTTTGTTGCTAATTCGTAAAGATAGTGATCCTCTATTGAATTGTTCTGCTTTAAATTTAATACCCCTAAATTTTTTTATTTCTACCCCTAATTGAACTAGTTTATTAGAAGCAAATAATTTGATTCAAAGGTAACATAACCCAGGCCATAAAGGTAACAACTAACAAATAGTCAACTATATAAAAGAGCCATCGGCCATGTTATTAGATGTATCACCCAAAGACTGGTTTAAAACTAATAAACAATGTCCATTCATGGAGAATACTTCTAGAACTATCAATGTTAAACTTGTTGCTACATCTTCTAATTGGCTTACCACTAGTTTTCTTTAAATTCTGAAAGTTTAGCATTAGAGAATACAACACAAAATTAACTAAAATTTTGCCTTATTATAAGCCATTATCCCCATAAGCCATTGCAAGCATCCTAGAACTGAAAACATGTGTAACCATGTTGGTTAGGATATGAATAAGATTATTTAGGGTAGCACGGGTTAATAAGTTTGATTGACAATAATTAGCAGATTCGATCCTGAGCCCAGTTCAAGTGGTTCAAAAGAACGAAACCCATTATAAAATGGCATTCGATTCTACAACCTGAGATACGAAGAAAGCGTCATGCATATAATATACAATAACAGAACAATGGTAATTAATCAATACATATTGTTGGATTAATATATACAATTAATTAATTCATTTAATTAATTGATTAAACCTAAGGCCCACTTAACCACAAGCATGTCTAACTACTCAGTTAAATCTCTATATATAGATTATGTGCCTACAGATTGAAACATACAGACAGTCTCTCACAACTCTCATGCGTTGAGAACCAAAAACACATAAATTTTCTTTTTGCTTGTTCCAAATCACCCTCGGGGAGGAGATTTGATTCGTGGATTCTAAAGAGACCTTTATATCCTCTTCAGCGTGATTATTTCAGTACCGAAGATTACGATCCAGATACGCTTTCGTATCAATCAGGTATTGAATATTTGTTTTCATTATATTCGTTCTTTTGATTTAGATCCGTTCTATAGTGTACAGTGGTATCAGAGCCAATCCCGGATCTGATTTAGTTCGTTGTAATTTATCCGTTAAATTTTATAATTAATTTGATTTGATCATATTAATCAGTTTCTAATCCATTGTTTTCTCGTTAATTTTTTCCGGTCGAAACTGCAAAACGCCACTGCCACCGCCATCGCCAGAGAAACTTCTGCGAAATCGCACGACGGCGCGTGGTTGTCATGCGCCGCGTGACACAGCAGACCTAGCACGACAGCGCGTGTGTGTCACGCGCCGCACCAGATCTGCGCGTTCGTCGCACCATCGCGGAAGACACGAGTGTTCGTCGCGCCACTGCAGCGCGTTCGTTGCGCCGTCGCCGCCGTGAAATCGTCGCCAACGACCATCAGAAAGATCGTGGGTAGCGCGTGCAGTTCACGCGCCACCACCACGGCGCACAACGGCGCGTAGACCGCGAGAATGATCCAATTTTCCGGCAGTAACTCAGATCCAGCCTCGAATCGACAGCACACGATGCCCAGGGTAGTGCATTTTCGTCACGCACCGCCAACCGAGCGTGTTTTCCGCCTGAAAATTTAATTTCACAGTGGAAAATGGCGTCTTTTCGACTACCCTGGACCAGGAACACTGAAAAACGGCCACCTCCCGTGGCTATCTTCATCATCTGGCCAGCAACATCACGACGACAACGCGAAACCAGGTGGAAATTAGAAGGCGCGGGACAAATCGAAGAATCGAGCAAAGATCGAAAACAAATCGGGAGATAACGCAACCAATCGGGAAAATCCTCGATTTTGGAGGTAAACCTGCCGGTTTTTCCGACAAGCGGAGCGGGCGGGCGAAGGAACTCTTCGCCCTCCGGATTAGGGTTTCGAGTACGAAACCCTAATCCTACGCCTCACACACACCGCCCCGCCCCGCCGCAC
This sequence comes from Pinguicula moranensis, assembly GCA_028565015.1. Lineage (NCBI taxonomy): Eukaryota > Viridiplantae > Streptophyta > Magnoliopsida > Lamiales > Lentibulariaceae > Pinguicula > Pinguicula moranensis. The sequence goes on along the minus strand of JAOWBN010000537.1, from coordinate 3,561 downwards.
AGATCCACTATTTTTTTTGAACCAGCAGACCGCTTCTCAATTTGGGCAGATTACACGGCCCAAATTGAGAACCAAGGTGGGAAATGGACCCTGAACAGGCCCATTCCCACCATATTTTTCCTATATGGGCCGCCTAACTGGCCCATTTCACTCAATTGGGTTAAATTTTTTAAATTTTTTAAATTTTAAAACATTTTTTATGTTTACAAAATATTTTAAATGCCCAATATTTATTTATATGTTAAATAATTATAGTATACATGAATTAGGAATTAAATTTAATTTGCTAAGTGCTTTTAAATATTAATTTCTAGTATGCATGTTTAGGATTTAATTTATTATTCTTAGTGCAATTAATTTAAATCCTTCTTATAATGCATTTTTAGTTTAAATTAAATTCCTGTTAGGTGCAATTTTAATTTAAAGCATGCTTATATATGTCTAAGAAATTAAATTATCTGCTAAGTGCATTAATTTAAATTTTCGAGCATGTCTATGTGGCCTAGGAAATTAATTTTATTAGAGAATTTGTTTCAAATCTAATAAAATTAATAAACGCCTAATTATTAACTACGTGTTAATAATTCAATTATGGTAATCAAAATCATATTAACATAATTATTTTGAAACCTCAAAAGAAATCCACTACAATCGTGCTCATAAAAGGCTCTCTAGGTTTGGTTATTAAGAGGGATATATGGGCCTCACCAGACGCCTGAGCCTTTTCTGAGGAATGGTAGCACTGTCTAGGCAGATGTTCATACAAAATTTAGTACGATATCACAATTTGGGTGCTTACTGAATCGATTCTGGATTAAATTCATAACAAATTCAAATTCTTTTAATACATTTAAAATATTATTCTTTCTAACTTCGTGTTACTAAGAAAAATAAAATATTGTTTGTCAATACTTCTATTTCAGCCAATCCGTTTGGCAAGAACATTTAAAATAATACAGAGCATGTTGCCCTAAATACGTTGCGAAGTATGTGTTACTACGTGTTTTTGCATGAATATGTTTCAAAACATTAAAATTAGGTAATCTTAGGAAATTTTGGTTATGTAGGACGTGATGATTACGAGTTTAGTGACATTTCCGAACGAAATATATAACCATAAATTCTCCAAGAACACCTAATTCAAAATTGTGCCTAATGTCCTTCTTCGATTATACTTGCAGAAATGGCACCACTAAACTTGATCTCTCCACGTTTGTTCATCGATCTTGAATCAACTGGGCAGTGCCCTGGGCTAGACTATGGCTTTTGGTACAAAAATATTACGTATCTAAAGGACATCACGACCATACTACGTTACACAGGACACCTCCGAATTGTCGGCTCCGTGATAGACAAACTCGACTCTGGTGATGATGGCATCGATGTCACTGAAGGATACATTTTCATGCTTGAAGTCATGGAAAATGGTGCATGGTTGGACGCACCAATTTTGCACTCCTATGAACTGATTCATGACACATTTTGACTTTGTGCCAACACTTGAAGGAAGTTCAAAACAGAGCGAGGCGTGCTTCCCCACTCAAGATCCCTTCACCCTTCACCTCCACGATCGAATCCTGAGGATTCAAAGACTTCTAGTGGCTTCGTGACACTCTTTCCAATTTGTTCCGGGATAATCATGACAACGCATCTGACAACTTTGAGATGCATTCACACATCCAGCCATGGGAAGAAAATTTTCAAACACTATAAGACAAGGGGATGCACACACATAGCGCGTATGCGATGCTATATTTTCGGAATGAAAGGTTACTTCTATGGGGATTATTCCGAGTTGCACAAGGTACCTTTCAAAAACCCTAGACCTTATTTATGTCTTTACTCCTATGCATTTGTTGCTAATTCATCTTTTCATTGAAATATTGATACAGGAGTAATCCAATACGCAGTTATGCCCGTGCTGGGTTTGTCTAGTTTCATCGTCGTGATGACGAAACACGAAGCATAAACCAGGATCAAGCAGCAAAGGCAAAGCCACGGCATTGCCTCATTTTTAGCTTTGTTGCGGATTCACACTGTTGTTACTCAACACAGTCAATGTGTCGGACGTCTGTTATTGTTTTCTATTTTCTTATCCCAGTTGTTGTTGTTAATTTGATACAATTAAGATTTCAAGTTTATGCAAATTATGAATAAAGTTTAAAAGACAATTTGTTTATTCCAAACTCTTATTCGACTTTGCCAAAATATTCCTTTTAAATCAGTTAAATAAATTCCTCTTAACTCCAATACCAAATGGCATGCTAGATGGCCACATTGGCCAAGACCAGTTAGCTAAGTGCGACTACTCAACCAACTCACAACGGCTAAGTTGCCTTTCTGTGAACCTTGCTTAGCCGACAAGGCTAGCAAGAAATCATTTGGTCAAGCATCATGAGCATCTTAACCTCTATATTTAATTCATTCTGACATATGGGGACCCCTGGCGTGAAGGCACACCACGGCGCTTCTTATTTCATCACCTTCATTGATGACTTCTCGCGCTTTGGGCGAGTATATTTGTTATCTCACCGTTATCAAGCACTTGATACGTTTAAGCAATTCGTAACCAAAGTTGAGACCTAGTTAGAATGATGAGTCAAGGCTCTTTGAACCGCCGAGGTCGCGAGTACATGTCTGATTTGTTCCAAGGGTTCTGTGATGAAAAGGGCATAGTAAAGAACTTACTATCCCTTACACCCCAAAACAAAATGGTGTTGCGGAAAGAAGAAACCACACGTTGCTTGACATGGTTCGATCCATGATGGCGCAAGCCAACCTTTCAATCAAATTATGGGGCAGTGCATTGCTCATGGCAACTTACATCCTCAATCGTGTACCAAGCAAGAGTGTCCCGTCCGCTTCATATGAGCTATGGATTGGTCGGAAGCCTATATTAGACCACTTACAACCATGGGGCTCGGCGGGCTACGTGCACAATCTGGCCCATCAACATGGCAAAATTGGTCCACGTGCCACCAAAAAGGTGTTTATCCGTTACCCCGAACATTCCAATGGATATGCAATGTTCGGTGAACATCCAAATGGGAGCATGTCCGAAATGGTAAGCCGGAATGTAGAATTTCTAGAGGACCAATTTTCAACTATCGGCGACATCAAATAGGATAACCCCCTGTATGAGTTACCTGAGGACCATTTACCGACTCTTGGTGTGGGGGAGAGTATTTTTCACCATTTCATCCAGAGCAGTATACTTCCACTCATCCAGGATGAGAACTTGCCAACCATGGACCCGCATGATAGAGAGGTAAGTTCTCCACCATTCAGGCCCAACGAGAATCCCATTCAAACAAACGAGGAACAACAAAGGAGAGAGGTAAGTCTTCAACCTCCTATGCTTAGGATGAGATCGTTTCTCAAAACTAAGGCTATGAGGACATGATTACAAGCCCCACAAACCAATTGGTCAGTGGAAGCAACGCTAATCATATCGCCAACCCCACGAGCCAACGGGCTAGTGGGAGTCAATCCTTGTTGAGGTAAGAGGAACATCCTGTTCTTCAAAAGAGTGAATGTGAAGAATTCCTCGGTGATACTTTC
>JAOWBN010000526.1:0-11396 GCA_028565015.1 Pinguicula moranensis | reverse complement strand
AATTCTACAGGGGATTATTACCGCTCCCATTTTGTTTGCTATGGAGGAGTTCCCTGAGCTGCAAACTGTTGTTGATCTAGGATTTGAAAAATCAGAAAATGTGGACCGTGTAAGTTTTCCATCTACTTATTCCTCTAGCAACACCATTCTAAGTTTCCTCAATGACTTGGTTCAAAATGCAACTTCTATCCAACTCTTTCGCTTATACTCGAATGAAAATGATGTGTCCTCACCTTCGACTGTCATGTAATTACACTCTGCCTAACCATTGTCCCTCCACATCTAATCATGTTTTGTTTTTATGTATCGTATTCGCATTTTAACATCAATAAGAACTGCAGGCTCTCGAATATCTCAGAAAGAGCCGTGGAATTCAAAGAACCAGGGAGCTTGCAGCAAAGCATGCGAGTCTTGCTTCAGCTGCCATTGAATCCTTCCCAGATAATGATGATAAGGACGTCCAGTTGTCTAGAAGGGCTCTCTTGGAATTAACATCAATAGTCATCACCAGAACAAAGTAACACACAACATTTATTAATTCAAACCATAATACACAAGATAGGTCTAGGAAGCTTATCTACCTTATAAGTTGCCCTTTATGGTTGATTCAATTCTTCAATCAACATTGCCAAAAAAACGTCCAGTCTTGATTCATCAATTTATGCCATAGTCATTTCTTGGCTATTATCTCAATAAATGTCTTCAGGTTTCAAGGGCTTGATATATGTAACATCTGGTGCTAGTGCTACGCATAGAATTTTTGCTTTTTGATCCAGTTTAGGTTATATCAAGTGTTCTCAAGTGTCTTTACTTCATTAATTATGCACCACAGAGATTCACAAAATCTGCTGATCAGAACTACTCTACTAGTACTATAAATTACACAACGATTTTATAACACTTCCACGCATTCACTCAGATGTTTTTGCGATCTAAGATTCGCCTTTCTCAGAAGACATTCGCAAGATTTGTCATCCTCAGAAGTTTCCTCGGGAAGACCAAGCATCATAAGATTTGCGTTTCTCATAAGACTCCACGGGAGATGAAGGTAGACCAAGCGTCTTGCAGATATATTAGTCATGTAAGATTTGCCTTTTTTAAAAGCTTTACTGAAAGTACTTTCAACAGCTCAAAGTTAAACAGACCTGAAGGGTGGAAAAGGCCTTCTCAGCTATGTACTTATTATGTGTTAGAGTTGCTCCCCATTGTCTGGGTGCAGACGCAGGCGAGCTTTTTCATAAGCTTTCTTCAACTTTGAGCTTTCGATCATATTCGATAGAGGCCACCCAGCCGCTATTAGGCCATAGAATCTGACAAGGTAACACAGAAGTTCACATAAATATGTTTCGAAGTTTCATATGAGAGTAGATTCATGTTTAGAGGATTTCATCCTACCTGATGCAAAGAAGATAATAGCAATGGTCAATGGATATCTGTTTCCTTGCCGGAAGACCACACACTTATCTTCTCTTCCAGCATTTGCATTTCTCTATGTGCCTGCTAAATGGGATTAACAAGGAATAAATATTAGAATTTGAATTCCTAACATTTCCAACACACTCCACACTCAAACTCGTCAAGGTCAGGGAAGTTACCAAAATCTCTTGTTGTTGTGTTTCTTCCTGAGCATCCCATTTCTCCCCTTCTCCCTGGAGAATAGGAAACAGAAAGCAATTTGCTAAATGTGCAGTGGTGCAAATGGATAAGCTATTTTGGCTATTGCAAAGATCCGGTCTTGTGTTCAAATTGTTGTTCAGAAGGTCATGCATTCGAACGCTATTAGACAATGAAAACCAAGATTACCCCTGATCCCAAACTATCTGAATTCCCTTCAGCAACCTGGTACCTCTTCGAAACATCTGCACAAACATGAGAATGATTCACCAGTAAGTAGAAGAACAGAACAAAACGATGCATTAAGAAAGAAAGTCCAACTTGAGGATTCTGTGTGCTTCTATGTTTCACATTCTTGCACATCCTGTTTGCTGCTCTCCTCCTCACTCTGTGTCTGAAACTTCTTCTTCACCCATGCGATCGCCTCATCCACACCGTTGGATTCACAAGTCCCGTCCCTGTTGTCAGAATTGATCTCGATCACATAAAAGCTCATATCATCAGCAGCAGCATCGTCATATTCTTCCTCCTACTCCATGCGACCTTCCTGCCTCAGAATCACTTCCTCCAGCACTCGATCAGATGAGTGGCAAACTGAAGAAACTGAGGATGATGGAGAGTGGAGTTCCAAATCATCTGCTGAAACTCTGAAGCTGGAGTTTGATATTGGCTCCAGAGAAATGGTCTCTGGAGATGTCGGATCGGAGTAGGCATTGCATTTTATGGCCTTCTGTGATATTTGTGCTCCATTTTTCTTGAATTCCAACTTGCTTTCTGTTGGATTTTAATCTGCCGGAACTTAATAATAATTCTGTGTACTTAGGTAGATTGTTGGTAATAACAAGAAAAATAATTTGAAAGAAGCAATAAAGATAGAGAACACCAATTTAACGCCTGTGGTTCGTCAGATTTGAATATGCTTACTCCACGTTGAGCTCCGAAATCCGAATACTCCTGTAGCTTCTATTAATTTCAGTAATGGTGTAGACACACCGAAATGAATTTACAAAGAGTACACGACAACTTATCGTAAGATAATTTACAAGGAAATCCTGAAGGATTCACAAAGAAACGCAAGAACTCAAAAAGGTTTTGAATCTCTAAAGGTCGAGTGAAAGGAAGTCGTTTAGAGAGAATTTCGTTCGAGAAAGTTCAGAATGTGAAAAAAATGAAAATTTGCGTTAACATTTCAGTCGATTTTATCCTATATATTTTAGTGAGAATAGTTTCTATTCGTTGATTAAAAATGATCTAATGGTCAAGAGATAAAGCTTAATTAGAGGCGTTGGATTTGTGTTAGTTAATCTAACGGTTGAGATTTTATAGGTCTGGATCTTTGACTTCCACTGTTGGATTTTAAATGCTTCTGCGTTTCAGATTTGCTCTCAGCAGAGGACCCAGATAAACAATATGTACCATCTGATCTTCTTAACCTTCAATGGTCGAGATCCTTTGGTGAAGTTCGAACGGTCTTCAGATTTGCACCGTAGGATTAACTCTCTATCAATGGCTTTGAATCATTGTCGCAAAACAAGGTCTGACAGCGTGCTGCTCGATGGACAAACTTCCCGTTGAGCTGTTGATTTTGTATGTGATGTACGGCTCAGATGTTCCTTTTGTGAACGGAAACTTTTGATTTCTTCAGGGTCGTTCGATTATCTTCAACGGTGGAGATGAGCGAATTTTAAATTAGACTTAATATTTAAAAATGTAAAAGATACAGTCCTTTGGATCAGATATTTACAAATGAACGGTCCAAATATTTTCTTTTAACAATTTTTCGAAAAGAAAAACTTTCAATGCTATCCATTGGATTTGAAGGAGAAATATACGGTCCAGATCTGTTTAGTAAGGGCAGTTTTGTAACTTCACATTTTCTACACTTTCACATGGATTTAGGTTTAGCAAAATTCGGAAAAGTTAACTGATACAGATGTCCCGCGATCGAGGGGTGGTTGTAAGGTGCATCACTGAAAAAAATTATATTCTTTCTGAGTTCCCAAATGGAGCAACTGGGCAAGTATAGAATAACTTGTAGGCATTCTCGAGCCTGTTAATTCAAATTGCATACGTTTTCAATAGAATAACAACTTATATATGATTATGAATGACATGAGGAGACAAAACTGCTAATTGACTGGACTCTCTAACCTGAGCTTTGAAGCGAAACCTCCAAAATCATCCTCGTAGTCGCCGTAGATCGCTGGGCAAACAGGGCTGAGATCCTCAGAGTTTAATGAAGAACTTGTCTTTGATCTTGATCTAGATCTCGAACTCTCCGCCGTCCGATTCTCCCAACCAAAAATATTATCATATAAAACACCATGCCGATTCTTATCGCCGGCCGCTTTGTGGCAGGGGATCCTGAACTCAGCCAAGCTCCGCCCTCGCGGGTATCTCCTTCTCCGGTGGCCGGAAGATATCTTCATAGATGAATCCAGGTGAGGAGGAGGATCGCGAGCAGCCGCTGGAGAACTGACGTGAGAGAATGGTGCTTGGGGCCCCACCGAAAACGTCCAAAAAATCTTCGTAGTTTAAAAAGCGTCGTTAATTCCACCGGCGAGAGGTGAAATCCTCGACGGATCGCCGGGGAGGGTAGTGGTGGCGGCATTCCGATGTGTATTCTCCTTCTCCAGGATTAGTCTATCGTTGTTTCCTTTTTATGCTCCCAAGAGATGGGCGGCGAAGGTGGTGGGGTCGGGGCGGAGGTGTTCGTAGTGAATGTCAATGAGTAGTATCAAGAGAATTAGGGGGCGCTAGTCGGTGGAACTCATATTGAAAAAATTTGTCAGGTCCACCACCACAGACAATTAGAAAAAAAAATTGAAATATGTATTTTTAAAAATTAAAATTACATGCATAATATTTTTTTTTTATAACCGTGGCCTATTCGACTACAATTGTAACCGACTAATCCCTGGTGTCATCCATCGTCTTTATTCCTTCTATAGTGGTCATCAACCAATTCTGTGCTAATATGAGTACCTCAATCATGTTGGGAGCCAAAAAACTCCAGTTAGAATCCAAGACTCATCCCCTAATGCTAAAGACATCTTCAGATAACATAGTGAAAATCAGGTATGGCTACCACATATTTTGCCATTTGTGCTAGCATTGGATATTTTGATTCATTGGACTTCCACTAACTTAGAATATCTAGCTTGGTCAATACCGACATACATGGATCATCCAAATATATATCAAGCTCCAACTTCTTCACCACACTTCTCAATGAATTCATAAAAGAGTCATAACCATCAAACATGTATTTCTCATGTGTTCCACTCGTCCCTTATTAAACGTATTGGAAGAGAATTCACCATACAGTTTGTTGTAGTCATTGAAGACCCCTGGCACAAAACTCAACCATCTTATAAGCATCGGCCCTCTTGTCTTATTCCATGGTTTGTGCAAACCAATTAGTGAATCATTTCATCTTAGCCCAATGATCCAAGAGGGTAGCAACCATCAAGAACTTGTTCAGTGGATTCTTCAAGTTCGACGAGTTGGATTCTATATTCAATCGAGTGAGCCTCCTCCATACTTTTCATACTTGGGTTGCATGCTTTTGGTCATCTCACTCAAATAAGGATCAACATCCCTAGAATACTTTGCAAGCTGCTTTTTGACTCTTGCCACATTGATTCAACTTGAGGAGGAATGATATAATATAAATAATTAAGAAAAGAATATCAGAATCCTTGTAAAATGAAAGGATCAAATATTGATCATTTCCTTAATTCTCTAATATCTTTCCTTAATTAACTAGTCCTAGAATCTATAAGAACAATGTAAAACACAGTATTGAATCAATGAGCAATAAACATTCTTTGTTCAGATCTCAATCTAATACTAACCACAATAAATATGCATGCTCGGCCAACCTGATAGGAAAAACAATTCTCAAATATTAAAGTTGGGGTATACTAGCAGTTTATATTATTTGGACATACGCCCGCACTCACTCATCACAAACTAATTGATGTGTTTGCCTCCCCTACGGAAATTGTATGGTGTGAATTGACGGATCAAGGTGTGAGTTCCAACCCCCTTATTCCTTAGTTCCATCATTGGCGTCATCTGTGGGAACATTTTTCATACCCACTGAGAAACTCTCCCGACTAAATATTCTAAAATGACAAGCCTTGTAGAACAAGGGATAGACCTCATGTCCATAGTGAAGAATGAAACACGACGAGGTAATCTCTTCATTACCTCCACGCAAAAAGGGAAAAGACAGGGAAGTGAAGAGAACAAATGCAAGCCGACCACTCGAAAGAGAAAGGAATCCCTCAATACGGTAACACAAGGTAACCACCTTCGTCACTCCACCATGTACCAACCTGGGGGACAACCTTGACAAATAGGAGGAAACCTCGACGTAAGATTCCGATGAATCTTGGTCTTCCAAGGACACACTACCTCCACCTTGAATGAACCTCGAGGGAAGGAATGGGTCCAAGAGAAGCACACTACCCAAGTAGAAATCATTAGGTTTGAAGACTTTGGGAAGCACAGAAACATGGCAATATCGGGCACTCCGTTTAGGATCCACCAAGAAACACAAGGAGGCTCAGATCAACTAATTATGAAGAAAGCTAGAGCCCAAGAAGGTATACCCTTCGCAGAAGTAGTCTTGGTCACCACCTATTATGGATATTGGTTAACATACAAAACACCCACATATAATGAAACTAGGGATCCCCAGTCACATGTAGCGAGATTCAGAAATTAAATGAAAGTTATTGGAGAGTCTGAAGCTATTACTTGTTGGTCATTCTCCCTAACCCTCGTGGACAAAGCCCAAAAATGGTTGATGTCCCTGCCACCTGGGATCTAAGAGGGTGGATCCTTATGGACCAAACTCTTACAAGATATTCAAAATTCAGATAACTTATACATGATTATATTTACGACATAATAGGAGTATCTTAACTAACAAAGATTAACAAATATCTGTATCACATTCATGTCAGTCCTTTGTAAAAACACTTTTTCACATATAGGAGTTTCAATCTAGGTGATGTTTCGCCAATGACCTGTATTGGTCATTTCCTTCATAAGTATTTCTGAACTACTCAAATTGTCAAATGAAAGTCTTGAAATTCCAACTCAGATTTTTCTAGAATTTAATCTGATTGACCACAGACTAGTCCAATTCTCTCACAAAATACTTCTTGCTAGACTATCAAGTTACATCTATTCCAATCATGAAATTCTATTAATATTTGATTTTATATCCCATAATAGATATAAATATAAAAGACAAACGTAAATTTTATTCAATTAAAATTTGACAAAAATTGTTCAATAGATGACTCATAGGGCACCAAGCTTGTGGTCAATCCATGAGGGCCAAGGCATTTTATGCTTCCACAAACATGCTTTTATTATTTATGCTTCATCAAAGGGTTTGATCATTTTATTACTTGCTCCCATCAATCTCCATCTGCTCTGACTAGTCTCTATAAACCTCTGTCGAAAATGCTGTTTAAAACATTCATTTACTTCTTTCACTCCATCCACCCAGCTACCATTGCTCCATACTTCATGTATACTCGATTCTCTTTTTCTTTTCTTTTCTTTTTTTACCTTTTTGTGATAATATCTTGATTTAGCATCTCCTTGTTTCAGCTATTGCATTATTGATTTTTGGAACCATATGCTCTCTTGTTGATTCATCAATTGTTGTATTTGCTCCCAGATTTCCCCTGGTTGTGCATCATTTGGACATGGCAATTCTTGTTTGTTCCATCTTCTTATCGCAGACCTCATCAGCTTAAATTTTTCTTTGACAACATAATTCCACCACCCTTCAATTTTTGTCCCTAACCATATATACCCATCCACTTTTTGATACTCTTTATTCTCTAACCAACAATCCAGCATTTTCAATGGCTACAAGCCTCAATTTATTACTCTAAAGGTAAACAGCATAGTGATATGATAAATCTCTCCATACATGTTTGAACCCATTTTGATTCAGCTGAATTCCAATTTTCACTAATCATAAATCTATCCAAACGATTCATTGAACTCATCCCCTTGGAATACCACACGTACCTTTTTCTAGACATTGGCAAGTTGTTTAGTTGTATGTCCTCTACTAACCTCCTGATAGACAATCTCTCCCTTTTGTTATCTGTATTTTGCCTTTTCTTTCTGATGTTTCCAAAACAGCATTAAAATTTTTCATTAGGTACCACTTTTCATTTTCTCGGCCCTATACCTATCCAGAATGTGAGTTCATGGCAACTCATTTTTCTGCTCCTCCGCCGGTCCATATATATTTACAAAGTGCACATTTTCATCCTCCAAAGACTCTCATAACTCCCTCCACATCACAAATCTCCTGCCTCACAAACTTCTTACTATTTCATATGCATAGTAGTCCTCCCGAGAGTCCATTTGATCTTTTTTTTTTTGAAAATTGAAGTTACAAAATAATCCCTAATTCGTGTTATAATCAGAGCCGTTGATATTTTATGTGATCTGGTGGCTGTACTTGATACAACTGTTTAAATTGAACCCTTGATCTGTAACTCTAATCTAACGGTCCTGTGCAAGTCTGTGACTTAGTGAGGTGAAGAAATCACGGTCGTTCTTTATGCGCCTTATCAGACGGTTGAAATTAAAACTGACGGACTGCTGTGATGCATCTTGGCCGTTCGTATCAACTCAGATCCAATAGCTGGTGAGTTGCGGTGCCTCGGTACTCAAAAACATTAATTACAATTGATCCAAATCGCTCAAATACTGCTGCAATCAGACGGCTGATATTCAGTCAAGAAATGAGAAGAGATGGACCGTTCAATCAAAAGCTGGATCCAACGGCTGAGAAAGGGGAAGACTAACAATCGAACGATCAACTCTCTTCAACGGCCCAGATTAGAGAAGCAGTCATGGTATAAAAACTGAAAATCAACGCATTAACTCACTTTTCTCACTCTTTTCTCTCGAGTTACTAAAATTCTCTCTGGAAATCTCTTGAACTACTTACTTCTTCTTCTTCGATCTTGTTATCTTGGGGTCGTTTACCTAATTGAGATAGATCTTGTTACATTTTTTGTCACATTGTTAGGCAGTGTTGCCATTATTCACTTGTTGTCTTCCTGCGTGAAGAATTCGAGATTGTGTAACTAGACGTTGTTGGAGAAATACAAGCTACAAGAGCTTTCAATTTCGGAGCTCAATGTTGACTAACCGGATCCAAGGATCCGGCGAACCACGAACCTTATATTGCCTTTTCACTTTAATGTTTTTCGTTTTTCATTTTATTTCTACTATCTTGTTGCATATTCTTACAAATAATCTTAATACTTCCAGATTTGAACAAAAGTGTAACACTTTTATATGCCCAGTCGAAATCCTCATCATACCAAATTTTATTCGGCATACTTCTCTAGTAATAACATCCCTTATAGTTTATTGGAAGCTTGCAAAATCAACCTAGTGTTTTCGTAGTAACTCCCTGATCGCCCTCTTCTTTTTTCTTCCCCCTAATCCCCTTATATTATAAATAACAACGTGCATCTACCCTCCTTGTTCAAACCCCTTGATCCTGATGATACACTGGCCACTCATCTCTTTGATTCATATGTACCAAGGTTTTTACCGTTTTGTTGTGCCTTTCTCTTAACTCCACTCCAATTGCCCTGCCAAAGTTTCTTGTCTCTTCTGCAGTGCAGCTTGCTTGAGATTCCTGAAGTTACTTGCTATGCTACTATCTGTGATTGATCTTGTGGAAATTTTCACATTATCTACTTTTTATTTTTTTTTATTAATTTCTCACACAATAATACATTAAAATTCCCTGTCTCTTTAACTTTCCACTAATTACATAACCATATTTGAAATTTTACTTCTCTCACCTTCAATATTATTATTTTATAATTTCTTTTAATCTATTTTTTATTTATTTAATATCGTTACTAAAATAATATTAATATATACTATTGGTTCAAAATAATTAATCAATAAGTAATTTAAAGAATAACAAATAGTTATACAATTTATTAGTTAAATGAAACAAACATACATGTTTAGTAAATAACATGAGCGAAGCGAGAAAATTTGCTGAGGGCGAGGGGCAAATTTTTTCTGATTTGAATAGAGTAGATCATATCGGATTAAATCAGATTCGGGAGTATGCTCGTTTAATTATTGCGGTAAAAATTAAATTAATTTATTTTTCCATTTTTTAAAATTATTTTATGATCAATATCTGTCGGACCTGCATGTTCAGAAGTTACTACAATTGATATAGAGACAATAACAATTTTATAGCCAACTTCGTAATAACAAATGCCAGATAAAACTAGTCACCCAAATATTAAACTATTAAAAATAATTTATTAGAGAATTGTACAAATAATATATTATTCGAATTAGTTAACAGATAAGTATTTAATTATATTGACAAAGTTCATTTAATGTAGTCTTTGCCCTGGTGGTCAATATATTGGAATTTTCCAATTCCGCGTGAGTTCAAATCCAATTGGGCACGTCAAGTTTTTTTTTTTTGATCTGTAAAAAAAATGAAATAGCTGTGCTTCGTTGGGTTCAATCCTAAACTCAATGAATCGAGAAACTTATATTGATCTTGTTGGGCAAATACGTGTAATTTCAAAAATTTATGAAACTTTCAAATCTGAACCAATATCGAAATCACAACCTAGAAATACATGTATTAACATGCTCTTGGTGAGGGATTAGGAGAACTAACCTCAATTTCGCCGAATTGAAGAAAACCCATGCGAATCCCGTGTACAACCGATCACGGAATCTCCAAAGCAGGAGATCTCTATCGGGAGCACTCACCGACGAGATGAAGAAAGGCTGCTAGACCTTGATGGTGGTTGGAATCTCACGGCGATGACATGGTTTCGAGGAGAAATCAAGAAGACGAAGTTTTGGCCGAGTTCTCGATTTCGCAAGGAAGACGAAAATCTTATCTCACGTGAAATCACATTTCCCGTCCTTTTATATTTAAGGACATTGGGCCATTGGGCCCAATTCCATTAATTCAGGTTGGGCTCAATTAATTCGAGCCCATTTGTCTCCTTCCTCGCAATCGAGCCCAGTCATCGTAAATTGAGTCGGTCCCACCGAAGCTCAATTTTTCCTCATGTCTGGGGTGTCAAATTGATTAATCCTAATTAGTTTATCTCGACCCGATCTTGATCCGTTCACAAAATTAATTATGTCTCATATAATTAATTCTTTATGCTTCAATTCGTCAAATGGAGTGACCTAATAGGATTAGGGGTGGCCAAACGGGAATTTGGGATGTGTATTGGCCATACCCAAACCTGTCCTAAAAATAAACGGGACCAGAAATCTTGTCTCGTTCCCGTCCCAAATTCCCAAATTTTTTGAAAATTTGGGTAATGGGACGGGACGAGTTTCGGGAATTTTGAAATCATATGCATAAAAAATGGTAATCGGGACGGGTATTGCCATTACCCGAACCCATCACGAAAATAAACGGGACTAAAGATCTGGTCTTGTTCCCGTACCCAATACTAGAATTCTCAAAAATTTTGGAAATTCGGGTAACGGAACGAGACGGGTTTTGGGTTTTCGGGAAATTCAAAATCGTTTGGCCACCCCTAAGTAGGATCTATATCCAGATCGGTAATAAATTAATCTATTAATTTATAAATCATAGAGCACAGGGCTACGCTTCGGAACTTGGAATGTAGGGACCTTGACAGCAAAGTCCTTAGAGTTGGTAGATGTCCTCAAGCGAAGAAGGGTGGACATAGTCTGTCTGCAGGAGA
>JAOWBN010000515.1:0-11397 GCA_028565015.1 Pinguicula moranensis | reverse complement strand
TCTCATAATGGTTAACTACCCTTCCAGCGGTTAAGTTGTAGATGAAGACTCCCCGATAACATCTCTTCTCCGGCGTCGTTCTCCTCGCTTGCCCTTCCTCTTCCAATTGCCCAACTCTTGAATTTGTTTTCCTTTAGCAGATATAACAATGCCCTCTCCTTTAATGATTCCTTGTCCCCAAGGATCTAATTGTGGATAGTGTTGTTGAATCATAGAAATTTCTTCCCATGAGGCTTGTTCTGGGTTTGATCCGGACCAGTGCACCAATACATGTTCTTTAGGTCCGTGGGTACCAGGAATTACTCTTTTTTCTAGAATTTGTACGGGATAGATGCTGAAATCTCCATCTTTCTTCATTTCAGGAGGATTTCCGGAGTTACACTCTCTGCTCTTCAATTGTTCTTTCAACATAGACACAAGAAAAATGGGATGAATCTTGGACCCTGCTGGTAAGTCCAATTTATAGGCTACCGTTCCCACTGTTTCATTCACTATGTATGGCCCATAAAATGTGGAGAAAGTTTCATATTATGCCTGAATTGAACAGAATTTTGGCGGTAAGGGTGTAGCTTTAAGAATACCTTATCTCCAACCTTATAATGTCTTTCTACTCGCTTCTTGTGTGCGCTCAATTTCATCCTTTCTCTGGCAAGTATCAAATTATTCTTCACTATCGCCTGCACTTGTTTCCTCTGCTGATGGAAATCTTTAACATAATCTATCTTTATTTCAGCAGGAAAGGGAGTAGGGTATGCTGGGGCTCATATCCATACAAATCCATAAAGGGGGTCATCCTTGCGCTTGTATGATGGGTGGAGTTGTACCAAAATTCAGCTAGAGGCAACTATTTACTCCAAGAATGTGGTTTATCAGAGCACATACAACGAAGGTAAGTTTCTAAGCATTGATTTACCCTTTCTGTTTGCCCGTCTGTAGGGGTTGAAGAAGCCCTGCATGTGATGAAGTGTCTGGCTTACTTCCCAAGCAGACTTCACAACTGTTAACCCAGTTTTCAATGTTTTTCTTCATGTTCTGCCATTGAAAATAGGGTCTGATTTTGTTGAATGTATCCTGGATACCTGAATGGCCTCCCATAGGAGAATCATGGAAGTATAATGATTTTCTGTCTTAAATTATTTCCACTACCCACACAGATTCTTCTTCTTTTTCGGAGCAGTCCCTTATGCAGATTGTAGTCTGGATAAGAGAGGTTATCCACAGCTTTGACCTGTATAATTCCTGTCAATTGTTTATGATCCTCATAGCTACTGATCACTTCCTCAACCCAGTCAGTGTTGCAGCAACTGATATGATGTAAGGTTGCTGAAATTCCTGGACCAAACCTGGATAGGCAGTCGGCTACTTTATTTTTAGCTCCTTTTTTGTATTGCACTGTGTAGTCATATCCTAGCAGTTTGGTTTTCAGCTTCTGTTGCAACATAGTATTTAGTCTTTGCTCCAACAAGTACTTCAATGCTTGTTGATCAGTTTTAATAACAAATGAGTTCCCTTGAAGATATTCATTCCATTTTTGCACTTCCATCACAACTGCCAGCAACTCTTTTTCATAAAACTGACAGAGCCTGCTGTCTCTGCCCAAGTGCTTGGCTAAAGTAGGCGATTGGTCTCCCACTTTGAGTTAATACAGCTCCTATACCCTTGTCACTTGCATCGATTTCCACCACAAATTCTTTGGTGAAATCAGGTAAGGCCAAAACTGATGCTTTACTCATAGCTTTCTTCAATAGATCAAAAGCAGAATCTGTATCTTCAGTCCAAAAGAAGGCATCCTTCTTCAGTGACTGAGTTAGGGGACGGCTCAAGGTACCATAGTCTTTGATAAACTTTCTATAATACCCTGTAAGTCCTAGGAACCCTCTCAATGCTTTGATATTCTGCGGTTTGGGCCAATTCATCATAGATTGAATCTTTGTTGGATCTGTGGATACCCCTTGTTGTGAAATAACATGGCTTAAATAATCAATTGAACTCTGGCCAAAAGAGCACTTATATGCCTTAACAAAATGAATGTTTTCCCTCATAACATTTAGGACAGCTTGTAGGTGTTGGAGATGAGCTTCACAACTCTGACTATAGACTAAAATGTCATCAAAAAACAACAACACAAACTTTATAAGGAAATCTGAAAATACCTGGTTCATGAGGCTTTGGAAAGTGGCTGAGGCATTGCACAATCCAAACGGCATGACCACAAATTCATATTGTCCATGATGAGTAATGAAACTGTTTTTATAGATGTCATTTTCCTCCATCCTTATTTGGAAATATCCAGATCTGAGGTCCAGCTTACTAAAACAGGCAGCTCCATGCAATTCATCAAGTAGCTCATCAATTATAGGAATTGGAAATTTGTTCTTCACTGTTAGATTATTGAGATATCTATAGTCAATACACATCCGCCATCCACCATCTTTCTTCTTCACTAGTATTACTGGAGAAGCAAATGGGCTCTGACTCTTTCTGATTAATCCACTAGTCAGCAGCTCAGCCACAATCTTCTCTATTTCATCTTTCTGGAAATGTGGTGTTCTATATGGAATTTTTTTCTTCGAATTGGCTCCAGGAATGAGAGTGATTCTTTGCTCTACTTCTCTTATATGAGGCAAGGTTGTTGGCTCCTGGAATATATCAGAGAAGTCTGCCAACATCTCTTTCAGTTTGTCATCAAAGTGCTCATTTTTCTGATTTTCAGTCCAACTTTGTTTTTCAATTCCTCCTTGTTCTGCTTCCGGCCAGAAACTATTGTCAATCTCTTTTGTTTCTAGATTAAAGATTTCCACTTCAACACCATCATTTCCTTCAGACAGGTTACATGGGTACACTCTTCCAATTATGGTTGCCAGTCCTCCAGATATGAGTTTAGACATTTTTTTGGCTGAAATAAGTTTCAGCTCTTCAACCCTTTTGATGGCTTGAATGGGAATATCTTGATAATCTTTTTGTAAAGTAACTATCATCTCATCATAGTTATATAAAACTGGACCATACTTTCTTAACCAATTTCCATCAATAATTAGATCATAGCTGTTCAAAGGAAAAATTCTCGGACTGCAGGAAAAGGTAATGCCTTGCATTCTCCATTTGAAGTCCTTACACCTCACCTTGCTGATATTTCTAGCACCATCTTCCACTTCTACAGTCATAGGTTTTACAAATTCAGTCTTGTATCTCATTCGGTCAGCAAAGCTTTTGTCAATGAAGCAATGTGAACTGCCCCCATCCACTAAAATCTGCAGGGGTCCCCCCTTATAGAACCCTTTAACTCTATAGGTGTTAAGTCCAGAATTCCCAGCTATAGCATTCATGGATAAGGTACCTTCATCATTCTCTTCCTCGACCATCTCCTCTTCACTACCCCCTTTATCCATTAACAGTTCAAGAGGTTCAAGTATAACTTAAAGCTCGGCCTGCATTGTAAAGATTTTTGCATAACATTGATGTCCTGGAGCATAGGGTCCCCAAAATTTAAAACACAATTTTTTCTCTATCCTTTCTTTTAACTTAGCCTCTGTCAACATTTTCTTTTTCATTTGTGGCTGAATCACCCTCACTTTACCCTGAGGATGTATAGTGGTCCCCATCCCTGTTTTTGCCAGTGACTTAGGGCCAGTTTGAGGACTGTGTTAGCTGTCACTTTCTCAATGAAAGAGTTCACGTTTGTTTCCTGTTCCTTAGCCACTGAAATAGATTT
The DNA here is from genome assembly GCA_028565015.1 of Pinguicula moranensis. NCBI lineage: Eukaryota > Viridiplantae > Streptophyta > Magnoliopsida > Lamiales > Lentibulariaceae > Pinguicula > Pinguicula moranensis. Next base: position 7,685 of record JAOWBN010000515.1, on the reverse strand, counting down.
TCTAAGACTGCCTGGATGGTGTGATTGCACTGCTGAACTCAATTCAGGTTGTAGGCATCCAATAAACTTTTTTGTGTAAAAATTATCATCAAATTGTGGAAAAGAAATCATCACTGAAGATGCTACAACATCAAACCTTCTCATAACATCTTGTAAGGATTCATGTGCCCCCTGTTTCATGCTCATAAGCTCATCGAGTAAAGCTCTTGGGTTGGACACTTCAAAACGAACAAGGAAAGCATCAACAAAGTCTTCCCAGTCAGTTGTTGATTGATATCTCAGAGTTTTGAACCAAGAATCAGCATCCCCTTCCATATGCATTCTAGCAAAATCCACTCTTTCATGATATAAAATCCCAGTATATATTGAGAAGTATCTTTCACACATCTCGATCCATGAACGAGGATTATTTCCACTGAAACGTGGGAAATCAGCATATGGTAGTTTTCCTTTTCGTACCTAACCCAAATCCTCATACCCATAGTATTCAACTTCCATACCCAAATCAGTAGCAACATTTCCTTTGTTCTATTCTTTAGTTCTTGAAGCTTCAGCTTTACTTTCAGGATGTTTTCCCAAGATGGACTGGTTATACCCTTGTTTTTGCGCCAGATCTAGCACAGTATTGAATTGTGCTTGCATAGTTTGCTGAAAACTTAGCATATTCCTTTTCAGTTATTTTGTGGCTGTGTTCAACTGTGTTTTCAACTCCTTCACAGTGCTTTCTAAGTTTTCTTGAACTGTTGTAGGGACTGGTTCATCAGCACTGGAAGTACCCACGGGCTTCTTTCCAGACATAGTTTTCTTGTTTCATCTTATTCACTTCATCAGCTGCTTCAGCATAAGTAGCCTTGGTTGGTGGTTCAACCATGGCTTGTGGCTTTTGACTTCTTGTTTTAGCAATTTTGTTAGGGTGTGGTTGGATCTATGTAAAACCAGCTCTGATACGACTGTTATATCCCTCACATTCTGGAAGAAATACCTTGGATCTAGCATGTAAAGAAAGGGGAGAAAGGCTCAGAGGTTTCTTTGCCTGAAAGAAATTGGGGAGAAACAGGGGAAAGAAAGAGAATATAGAATCTCAGAAGATAAACATCAACTTCATAACTGTCTCCCTTCAGCTTATAGCAACTCATAATATAGTCTACATCTACCGACTTCCACTATTACACACGACTTCCCAAAAGTAAACCACGACTAACTATTTAAAAGCATTTAATATACAATACAAAATAAGAACCACGACTTCATTGCCTTCTTCATCTCTGACCAATTTTCATCTTCTCATAATGGTTAACTACCCTTCCAGCGGTTAAGTTGTAGATGAAGACTCCCCGATAACATCTCTTCTCCGGCGTCATTCTCCTCGCTTGCGCTTCCTCTTCCAATTGCCCAGCTCTTGAATTTGTTTTCCTTTAGCAGATATAACAGAATATGAGGATGGGAAGAGGAAGATAGCTTCTAAGGTGAGTCAAATCTTGGGAAAAAAAAGGAAAATGATAAGCAATCAGGCAAGCAACCTAAAATGCCCCTAGAGAAGGAAGGACCCGGGGGGATTCGGAGGATCAGCCTGAATGCTCTAAAATTATGGAGGATCGAGATAAGGTACCAAAATTAAAAGTTATTGGAGCCAAGGTCATGGTGAAGGAAGCCAGCATAGCAGAATTTGAGAAGATGGGACCATATTGTATGGTATGCTTTACTCAAGGCCACTCCACGGGAGAGGGAAAAGCAGACAGAGCTCAACCTATCTCAGAAGGAAAACAGGTCAACAAATGTAGCAGAAAAAATGTCAGGAGCGTGAGAAGGAGACAAGATTCAGAGTAATCCCTTGCTGGAAGGGCAAAATAAGTTTTAGTCGTAGTGTCCAAAGTAGAGGAAAAACTAGGGTGGTCACATGCACCAACAACCATAAAATGCACTAAACATACGTGCCAAGAGAACAAGCAAGATAAAGATCAATTAGAATGCACGAAGCAAAATCAAGTGTTGGGGCTGATCATATCAATACCTGTAGAAAGCAGGGGAAATGTTTATCCCAATGTCGGTAAATGGAGTTAAGAAGGTTGTGATTTTGGCTGAATTAATGGGAATCACTCACCAATCATCGGGCAAAGAGATGTAGTCTAATGATGAGGAGCTGTCAGGCAAACCATGAGCAAGTATCGAGGTCCATAGTACAACTACCGTAGAACCCCCCACCCCCAACAACTCTTGATACAACTCATTTGCAGACTAAAAGGGATAAAATGAGTACCACCCCTCTCACTGGCAAATTTTGGAGTAGTATGAAGCCACCCAAACCCCTTCCTGAATGGATATGCGCAAATGAACATGGAACCAAGATGTATGAATCTATGCCCGCATTAGTGAAGAACACTAATGTGACGGACAAATTCAATGAATCTCCTCTGGGAATAACACGGTCTAATCGAGCTTAGATTATGTTATGCCCCATTCTGCTGTGCCCTGAGAACTTAAGATGGAGCATGTCGCGATAAAGGGCTTGATAATTTGCCTTTCACATGATTTGGTATCAAATAGAGAACTCTCACAGTCATTCGCACTAAATGGGTTTATGAGCCAAAGACAATCGGTCCAATCAAAGGGATCCTCCCAAAACTAAGAAATCTATTAGGGTAAAAAATCTGCGGGCAAGCACCAACTCTTCCAAGGTTTAATGCCAGACGAAATCTTATTTTGGAATATTAGGGGACTTAAAAAATCCAAAAACCTACAAATATGGGTGCATCAATTCCAGGTTAGTTTGTTTGTAGTTGTTGAACCATTTTTATCTAGAAATAAATTGAATTTTGTTGCTCATGCGTTGAACTTCCCCTAGTATGCAGATAAAGAGAATAAAGAGGGAAAGTTTTGGATTTTTTGAAAAGATAGGAATGAATTTGAGGTTGCCAGTCTACATTCACAAGCCATGGCAAGTTGGTCGACACAAGGTGGAGAAAAAAAATTTGTTACTTTCATCTACGACAAGTGTACGTACACCCAACGACGAGATTTGTGGAATTACTTAATGGTTACACAACCTTTGAGTTCTCCTTGGTTGTTGTTTATTGGAGAAATTGGAGAAAGCACAGGTAGTTGGTGGTGAAAGGGAACTGCAGGATGAAGATGCTTTAATCGGTTGGTTTTGTTCTGGATTTGCTCTATTTTTTGTTTGTTCCATTGAACAGTTACATTTCAGGTTGTTGAAGATGCTGACTCATATTTTGGTGGCCAATGGGAGTGCAAATAACTCTGCTTAGCTATTATCCGGTGACCAATCAGAGAAGGCGTAGCAGTGCTGATGTGTCATTCATCAACCAATAAGGAATGGATGTTCTTGTTTTGTCGTGTAATGTTTTTCCGTTTGTATATAAGGATAGCGACACTGTAATTGAACACACACTTCTTTCACTTTCGATAAATAAAAAATACAAAAAAAAATGGGGAAATTTTCCCCAAAAAATTTGTCTGCAACTGTCTCACAATTTCTCACTGATATCTTCAATTTGTTCTTGAATTCGAGTTTGTTTTTATGGTATCGGAGCGACTTAAGTTCCTTTGCTAAGATCTGCATCTGATTAACCCATTGGAATGGGAAAGGACGATGATGTTGAAGAAACAGAGTTGGTGATGGCGTTGAGAAACAAGGAGCGAAGCAGGATGGAGGAGTTGATCGAAGAGCAGCTGCTTGTTCATGGATTTGAAAGCCTTGGAATGCAGTTGGTGATTGTTCTACTTATGGAATCAAACTTTCTGATTTGGAAAAATGCTATGGTATCTGCTTTGGAGGCCAAACTGAAGGTAGGATTTATAGACGAATCATTGAAAAAACCTGATGAAAATTCTCATATGTATATGAAGTGGAAACAAGCAAATAGTCTCGTGTGTTCGTGGATCAAAAGTGTTTTGGTTCCAGATTTGACAAAATAGTTTACATTTGTTCTTGATGTAAAATAGTTGTGGGAGAATCTAGAGATGAGATTTGGCACTACTAATTTACCTCATATGTTTGAGTTTAAGAGAAATGTGGCAGTGTTGCGGCAGTCAAATAAGACTGTTTGTGAACATTATGGGAAGTTGAAAATGATTTGGGATCAATATGATCAATTGAGGCCTCTTCCGCAGACAGATAGAGAAGCATGGGTGCTTCTAAAGAAAAGGGAGAGTGAGGATAGAGTGATGGAGTTTCTTATGGACTGAATGAGATATATGATGCTGAGAGAAGTAGAATCATAAATATGGATCCTTTGCCCCTAATAGACAGAGTGTATGGAATGATAGTTACAGTTGAGAAGCAGAAGGAGATACGAGTGAATATGAATGCAAGAGAGGACAAATTGAATGCAACTATGTTAGCAAAATCCTCTAACTGGTGGAAGGATGAATCTGGTAAGGAAGAGTGGATAAAAGTGGACTGAAATGTGCCCACTGTAGCAAGACAGGGCATGTAATTGATGATTGTTATAAACTAAAAACCTGTACACATTGTGGAAAGGCATGGCATATTATTTCACAATGCTTTAAGCTGAAAGGCTATCCAGATAGATGGAATGATCAAAAAATACATGAGAGGAACTCTGCAGTTGTACATCTTGCTGAGACTAGTGAAGGAGGAAGTACGCCACTGGATTTTGGAACAGAGGATAAAGGATATATCTATGAGATGATTGGCAATATGCAGAATGATTTGCAAAGGGAAAGACTCAGGTGGATAAGGTGAACTTAGCACACTTTGGTGACTTTGCAGGTACCTCTGTCTTGCCTTCTTTGCACAGTGCTAAGCAGACAGGTATATCATCAAGTGACGGGATAATAGACACAAGTGCAACTAGTCATATGTGTGCAAACTTGTCTGTTATGCAGGATGTTGTTGCCTTTACTGAGTATACTCTGGTATGGTTACCGGATGGGACAATTAAGTCTGTGACTAGTAGTGGTCATGTGAATTTGTGTGATGCTATATTGTCGAAATCTTGCTTGCATTTACTTAGTTTCAAGTATAACCTGCTCTCAGTGAGGAAGCTCTCAAAGACTTCCAGTTTGTCTGTGCATTTTATGCCTAATTACTGTGTGCTGCATGGCATCAAAACGGGAGAATTGTGGTTGTTGGTAGAATAAATAGAGAGTTGTATGTCCTTAATGATTCATCTTTCAGTCATAACTCTATACAGGAAGTGCGAGAAGAGTATTTTAATACCCTCATGCTACTATGTAGTCACAGAAATTTTGCAGCAGCATCAGGTAATGGTAAAAGGGGATGTTCTGTTGTAGATTCATCCTTGTTACATGATAGACTTGGGCACCCTTCATATGAGGTGTTGATGCATCTGGATGTTTCAGATAGGAACATGCCTTACAAGAGATCTCCTAAAGTATGTGATGTTTGTCCTTTATCTAAACAATGCAGAATTGCATTTCCAGACAGTTTCAATGTCTCCGCTCACTGCTTTGATCTTGTTCATATGGATATATGGGGGCCATACAAGCAACTTACATTCAGTCATTGTCAGTATTTTCTAACCGTGGTGTATGATAAGAGCCACTGCACTTAGACTTATCTCTTCTGTTTCAAAGAGTAGGTCTCACAATTAATAGAGAACTTTGTCTCATGGTAGAGACTCAATATCAGCGACGAGTTAAGATGATAGGTACTGACAATGGGATGGAGTTTGTGAACTCACGGTGCTCAGCATTCTTTGCATGGTTTTGGATTGCACATCAAAAAAAGTTGTCCATATACTCCACAGCAAAATGGGAGAGTGGAGCGGCGGCATAGATCACTTCTGCAGGTAGCTCGTGTATTACTTTTATAGTCCAAGCTTTGCAAAAGATTATGGGGAGAGTGCATCCTTACTGCTACTTACCTTATGAACAGATGGCCAAGCAAAGTCCTGCAATGGAGGTCACCTTTTGAGGTTTTGAACGATCACAAACCAGATTTTGATGTCTTATGAGTATTTGGGTGTTGGTGTTTTGGTACTAACATTGTTCCAGGCTGAGATAAGTTTGATCCAAGAGCACTCTAAGGAATTTTTGTGGGCTACTCACCCGGTCAGAAAGGCTACGAAGTTTATGTTCCAGCCACTAGAAAAATTATGATCTCACGAGATGTTAAATTTTATGAAACTATCTTCCCAGGTTCAAAGAATCTAGATGATGGATATCCTCAACCAAGTGAACTGCATTATCAGATTAAAGATGTTGATCTGCATTCCAACAGCTGTGTGCCAATTGGAAAGGATGTGGCTAACACACAACCTCCGGATGAGTCCTTCCCTGTTTCCCCTATTCCTGGTTTCTAGATTGATCAATCTGCAGATGACATATGTGCAGTGCCTTGCCATGTATCTTCAGGAGTGGATTCAGAAAGTGTTGATAACCTTTCATCAGCACCTCTGCAACACAATGGTAGAACACATAAGGCCCCATCTTGGTTGCAAGATTTCCGTACTGCAACTACCTATGCACAAGGAGGTATCTCTGCCTCAACTCCTACTCCTTACTTCTCTAGCACATATTTTGAGTTTGCATCTAACCTTTAAACTGTTGTTGAGCCCTAAAACTATATTCAAGCAAGAACTAACCAGAAGTGGATTGATGCCATGCATAGCGAACTGAGAGCACTGGAAGATAATGACACCTAGGAGATAACAGACCTTCCTCCTGACAAAAAGGCCATAGGATCTAAATGGGTCTACAAGGTTAAATGCAAGCCTGATAGAACCATTGATAGGTACAAGGCATGCTTGGTTGCCAAGGGTTATAATCAGGTAGAGGGGGAGGATTTTGATGAGGTTTTCTGTCCGGTAGCTAAAGTGGTGACAGTAAGGTTGATCTTTGCGGTGGCAGCTTCTCGGTAATGGGATGTGCAGCAGTTGGATGTGAACAATGCATTCTTTCATGGGACGTTGGATGAGGATGTCTTCATGTATCCACATCTTGGGTTTGATAGAGCACAAAAGGGACAAGTTTGTCGCTTGAAGAAGTTCCTTTATGGGCTTAAAAAAGCTTCCCATCAATGGAATCTTGCCTTCACTACAGCCTTAACTGATTATGGATTCACGCATCCATATAATGATCCCTGTTTCTTCATGATGCACTCTGCCAAGTTTCAAGTATTCTTGCTAGTTTACGTGGATGATGTTTTTGTTACTAAGACTTGCAGCTTGGAGATTGATAAAGTCAAACAGATGTCAGATTAGAAGTTCACTATCAAAGATCTTGGATCAGCCAAGTTCTTCCTTGGCATGTAGGTTGCTCTGTCAACTACAGAATTGTATCTTAGCCAAAAGAAGTATGTCAGGGACTTGTTGAATGACTCAGGGTATCTGTCTAGTGTGCCTGCTGATACAACTCTTCCTAGCAACTTGTGGTTTGATGCAGAAGCGCAGGAAAGTTCACCCCTTTACCACAATCCAGAGAAGTACCACAGGATGGTTGGGCGTCTCTTGTACTTGAATTACACACGGCCAGATGTTACATATGCTGTCCAACAGCTTAGTCAATTCGTCGAGAGGCCGCATGATGTGCACTGGTCTATTGTTACACACGTTCTGTGCTACCATGCAGGGGGCATAGATCTTGGTTTATTCTTTCCCAACTCCTCATCACTTCAACTTATTGCCTTCAGTGATGCGGACTGGGGCAGCTATCGCACCACATGCCACTCATTGACAGGTTTC
>JAOWBN010000504.1:0-11397 GCA_028565015.1 Pinguicula moranensis | reverse complement strand
AAATCTTCATGATTTTGTGGACTTATTTTACTTTACAGATTTTCTTTCATCTGGAAATGGCATGGGATTTACGTTGGATTTCATCATTTGAAAATTTCTGTTCTTCGGCTAATCAAAAAATGTTGTCCGAACCTGTCATCCCCTCAATGGGCCAGGTGTTGTACTCTTCCATGGCATTTCGCTTCTGCTTGACAGTATGTTGTATGAAACTTTTATATCTAATTAGGGCCTGAATAGAAAAGTAGCATGTGATCTCCATGCTGGAGCATATCTGAAAAAATCTGACAAAAATATATTTATTTTTTTTAAATAAAATGTGAAGACTTTTATTGATTTAAGCCTTCCTTATGGAAAAGAAAAAAAAAAGCCCTCCTTATGGTGGATGAAAAGTTTACAAGACCGGAAGATTACATATCAGCAAGGCGCTAATCCTTCTTTGTACAAATGAAATCTAAGAGGAATCCTGACACCTAAGATAATGTATCCCATGTAGACCAAAACGAAATGGAGACATGCACTAGAGAACCCTCTTTCTTTTTCTTTTTTTTAATAGGAATGAGGTATTGATTCACATAAATATCTTCATTATCTTCCTCCTTAATTTATTAAATTATTAACCGACATTCTTCGGGTGAATGTCAAACCGCATACAAATAGAGTTTGTCTCCGGGCCAAACTGATAAGTACACCAAATGAAAATTCTGCTGTCGCATGGGGATTTCCGGAGATGAAGTACTTCTTGCCATTGAGTATTTTTTGCTTTGAATCCCACAATTGAGATTTTTTTATATGAAATTCCAGTTATTCACATGGCACTCTTAAGGTGAGAGCCAAACCTTTACATAAGGATAGGGCCATAAGCGGCCCTCACCCATCAAAAACGGTACCCCCGCTTACATAAGAGCAGGGCCACAATGGAAATTGAATAGTGGGATCTGACAGCAAAAATACTTAGGTTAACCTCCAGCTCTCCAAATATACGATCCGAACGTCTGCATACTCCCCCTTCCGTACCCATCCAACGTTTCCTATCTTTTATCTCTTGTCTGATTTCCATCCACTGCGCTACGGCGACCTCGGTCAGGTTCTACGGGATATCTCTATCTGCATCGTAGGTATGATAATCTCAATTTCTCCATTCTCAGTTTGCCCTTATTCGCTGTAGACATCTGTGATGTCTGAAGAATTCTTTGATCAATCCCTGCTGAGTGCTGCACCCTATTTCACTAGCTCGTCCGCAATGCTATTAGCTTCCTTAAACTAATGCATTACTTTCATTTGTAAGCTTGAAGCCAATATTAGCAGCTCGTCCCAATAGTCCCATAGATACCAAATATCACACTTATTCTGACTTAGCCACTTGACCACAAACATAGAATCTATTTCTACGATATTTGGCTCCATCTTGGTCTTGGCACAAGCGCATCCCTTCACTTACTGCTCGTAACTCAACATTGTTATTTGTCCATACCCCAAAATATTTGGAATAGGCTGCTCGAAAGCTCCCTTGATCATCACGAACAATTGTCTCCACCTGATGCACCTGAGTTACCAACGCAGCTTCTGTCACAGTTTAATTTAATCCATCCCAGTGTTGTCAAGGGCGCGCCCCAGGCGCAAGCCGTGATATTGCCCCCGGTGACTGGGGCGGGTGATATCCCGGGGACGCGGCCGGGGCGCATGGAGCACGAAGGAGCGATGTGGAGCGCAACTGGGAATAACTTTTACAGATTTCTTTAAGATATTTTAGTCTGTTTTGGTCTATTAGGGTATTTTGGTCTATTTTACCCAGTTACCCACTACTGCGGAAAGACATACCAGTTAAAAAAACGGCGGATTCTAACTTTTACATATTTTCCTGCTTAGTTAAAAACGGCGGATTCAAACTGTGGAGTATTTCTACCTTTCCTTTATTTTGGTCAGTTGTTAGAGAGTCGTGAGGTGTTTGACTGCACAGTGCACACAGAGAGTTGGGCAATCGATTTATATTTGGTATTTCCTCTACTTTCTTTGCGCTTTCTTTCTGTTGGTGGTGTTCTAATTCTGAGCATATGCTTTTACGATTGGATTGTTGCTCCATATGTATATTTTGAAGGATATAATTACTAGATTTGGTAGATGTGAATCCATGGCCAGAAATTTCTCCATAAAATCTGTGAAGGTAGCACAAGATTCTGAATTCTGATTCTTAAATCTGAATTCTGTCCGTTCTGATTCTAATTTCTGATTGTTCTGATTTTGATAATTATATAAATGGAGTATATATTTATTTTCTGAAAATTAGAAAGTTGGTGCACCCCGATTCGTGGCGCGCACACCCCATCACCTCGTCGCCCTCCGCCCCAATTTTTTACCTGATCGCCATGGTGTGCCCTGTGCCCATGTCATTGTTATGGTCTTCTTCCTCCGGGTCCTCTCCCTGGATGCTCAACTCTTCCAACATATTCTTATCCGTCCCCTGCAAAACACATCTAAAGTTGGCGTAGCTTTAAATGTCACTAATAGAAATAAGTACCTGTTTCCATGTTTGAGTTGCTGATGCCCGATCACCATCGTACCGAGCTCTACACCGCCTCACCCACAGACACCATATGATAATAGCCGGAGTAATTCCCACCAACGTGCCTGCCATAGTGTTCTTCGCATATGCGAACTAGAATAGAATTCTTTATTTCCAAGTCTGCCAATTATTTCGAGAGATTCCAAGATGTGTTTCAGCTCTTTTCCATACAATTTTGGCTATCTCACTAGCCCGAAGATATGATTCTCTATTTTTGATTTCCTCTGCTCGCAACATTCACACGCGGATACCAATTGAATTCCCCCGCGTCTTATGTTTTTATCTAAAGGAAGACACTTGTGCCATGTACGCTAGGCTCAAATCGTCATTTTGGGGGTAAAACTCAGTTCCAAATTTTCTCCAAATCCATCTGAGTCGACCCCCTCTCTCGTACTATTTCAACAGCTGATTTTAAACTAAACTCTCATCTCTTATTCGGGGTCCATGAATGATTTAGATGAATTTTCTGACTCTAAATCTCCTCACAAATCTCCTGTCCCACTGCCTCACGGAAGTGCTCCAAATTCCAATCATTTCCTTGCCAAAAATCTTGTAGCTAATCTACACTAAGTATCACCCGAGGGCATTGTACTAGAGACAATGCCCTCTCGATACTGTTGGATACCCGAAAACACTAGAAAATAAGTAAGACCCACGCCAAATGGGCCCAAAGAGGATGGGGATTGTGAGGTGGATGACGTGTGAATGTTTTGAATTTGAAATTGTTCACAAAGACGGGGTATGCTGGATTTATTTACCAACAACTCGGCTCGAATCTGGGTTGGGAGAGAGTTGAGACAATCATAGACGTCCATGATCCCATCCGCCCCTAGATTCGCATGTAAGTCCGCACATCTGAATTCGTGGCGCACTTGCAGAGAGATTTGTTCAGATAAGATGACTGTGACAAAAATATATTTAGTATGCTAATAATGAAGCACATTATAGTGCCTTTGACTTCAAATTTCTTCCCCATTCACTTGTCCATTGGTGCTAAACTGGAATGCACTTACTTTTTTCGAAAAGTGTGAAATTGGTGTTGGAAGTACTCAATGCATAAACAATTTTTTCAAAAAATAGGATTTATTTACACCTTAATTTTAATCTACAGTTGCAGTGTCTGAATAGGAACTGGGACTGCATCTTGAAACAAACAGACTCACATATGAGTTTGTTGGAACCATTCATAGCATTTAGAAGGGTCTTGCTAAGGATTCTAAATTCAGGGGAGAACACTTTGCAACATCTTAGGGAATCTGCATCAGTACTTCGCAAGGTATACTCCAAAAATTTTCCCGCAGCTTATGTTGTTGTCAATAGAGCAGAATCTTCTCATCTGGTTTCATGAGTTCATTGTCAGGGTTCTAGGATTTCACAGGCTGCTGCAGCGCTGCATGAATTTAAGTTCCTTTGCTCTGGGATTCAAGAATATCCTGATTTATACTGGCTCGGGAGGGTATGGTCATTTACTGTTAGTTATTTTATTGACTTACAAACTGCAATGGCAATGTAGCATTCATCCTTATGCACTTGTGCAAGACAACCTAGGTCAACCCTGGTATAGGTCATCGTGTGCCTTGATATAGAAATGCATAACACAAAGTAAAATTGAGCCAATAACAGATCACTGGCTTTCTTAGGGTACATCTCTTTGAATGCTTGAAATCACTCACTTTATTTCTTAAGAAGGAATGCATTTGTGATGTCATCAGAACTCGCATCTGAAATTATAATTATTTTGATTATAGCTGAGTTAGTCTGAACCTTGTCAAAATGTTTCCGTCTCAAACTAATTTCATTGTCTTATGTGTTGAATATGGGCAGTTCCCATTTGCATTCTATACAGAGTAGATTCTGCACCATTGCCTGAGACTGATGCTTGGTCTAATCTGAAGTTTCTCTTTCTGCTGCTTCCTTCTCTCCATTTGCTAAGCAGCATCTTTACTTCAAACTAACATTAGATTTCTTAATTAAAAGCTTGAGGAAGCTAAACTTCTTCGAGCCCAAGGTCAGCATGAGATGGCAATCAACCTTGCAGATTATATTTCGCATAATCAGCAATCGAACAATGAGGATCCGAATGTATTTCGCTTAGTTGGAAAATGGCTGGCAGAAACTCGATCAAGCAAGTAAGTTATACGGGAATATTATTCCAAGTCCGTATTGGTGTTAAGCTATATTACTTAAATTCTGTACTAGAATTATGCATCTGCATTAAGTAAAAAGTTCGTACATTGCAGCAAGAATTAACTTGAAAAATGGCAGCACGATGGTTTCTGTGTATGTTTCGTTCAATCCACATGTAAAGAAAACTTCAACTCAATGAAAACATGTATGGCAATTAAAAGGATACAAGTCACGGGCTGGAATTGGGCCAAAGGATTTTCAAAGAACTTTTGTTATTCCAGTAGTCATTGTCTCTTTTTTTTTGATAAAACACCATCCTTCCTTTATTATAATGCTCTCTTTAGGTGAGAGTCAAACCTATTACAAGATAGTTAGGCGTGCCAGTTCCTAGTCATATAGCACAATCTAGGCCTACACCTGTATTACATAATACAAAAGAGAGCTTCCAAAGCTACACATGTACGTAGTTTGGTTAGCAAATTCTGAGGTTAGGTAGTCCACACTTGTCGAGCCTAAGCATTCCTTGAGTGATGCGAGGGAGGTGGGACTTATGCCAATAAAGTGCATCCTCTGGCTAGGAAGTCGGCAATTGTATTTCCTTCCCTGTATTGGTGCACTGCTTAGACTCACAGGTGCCCCATCTGCATTTTAAGATCTTTCCAATAGACCCAAAGGTACCAAAGGTTGCATTTGTCGGCATTGAGCCAGTCCACCAGCAGCTTGGAGTCGGTTTCCAATATTATGTCTGTCCAGCCCTGACTTCTACATATCTTAAGGCCCTCTGTTGCAGCTTGCATCTCTGCGGCATTGTTGGTTCCTGGTTCAAATGTCTTGGAGAAGGCAGCTAAGCAGTTACCCCACATGTCTCTTACTATCCCACCACCTCCGGATGCCCTAGGGTTGCCTAGTGAGCTGTCATCCGTGTTCAATTTAACCCAACCATCAGGAGGTTTAGTCCATCTGACCAGCTTTAGCTAGTCCCTTGTTCTGGTTCTGGGGTTGATCTTGAGTTGCTGCAATAGTGGCGCATCCTGCAAAAAATTTTTGAACCTCAAGTTAGTAGATTCTGCAATGAAGTTGAGATCATTGCTTACCTTGATCCATAATTGTTCCACGGTTAGCCTCTGTCCTTCAAATCTTGCCAAACATCTGCATAACCAAAGATGCCAAGTCAGTAAAGAGGGAATAGTTTTAGCTAGTAAACCTGAGATACCTGACTGTTGGGAGATCAATCCCATTGAAGTAACATTGCTTTCCATCCCAAGGGATTGGCAAATGTCACTCTCATTAATTGCGCAGCTTTGTCCCATAGCTTAGTAGCCAGAGGAGAGTTAGATAACACATGATCTGTGGATTCTTCTTGTCGATCCTCGCAGCAGCTACAATAAGACACCAAGGAGATCCCACGTTTCCTGACATTTTCATCTGTAGGCAAGCACCTATACCATGCCCTCCAAGAGCAGAGGCTTACCTTGGGAGGCAGCAACTTGTGCCATATCAGCTCATGCACGGGTGATTCAGGGGCCCTGGCTCTGACCGATTCCCAAGCTGTTTTGACAAAAAACTTGCCATTGCCTTCAGGTTTCCAAATGATAATGTCATCCTCATCTCCACCTCGGACTCCATCTGGGAAGGTCTCCAAGATTTCTACTGATATTTCAGTCCCCACGGCCTCCACCAATTTTTGCTGGTGCCAAACTCCATTATGTATAAAATCAGATATACAGGTAGTAGCCTCTCGTATCTTCTCCACTCTAACTGCCAGTATACCAGTTCCAAGCCATTTTCCATACCAAAAGTTAGAGGTCCCTTTGTTGACTATGGTGTGGATGTTTTCTAGGACTTCTTGTCTGAACTTCATCACATATTTCCAAAATCTCGAGTCTGTTGGCCTTGTTTGTCTGATTAACAGGGGCTCCAATCTTGTGTATTTGGCCATGAAGAACTTCTGCCATAAGTTCCTAGCAGCTATAAGGTTGTAGCACAGTTTCATACCCAAGGCTTTCTGGATATCTTCTATGTCTTTCACCCCAATTCCACCTTCTGTGATAGGCTTGCACATAGGTTTCCAGCGTTTCCAGTGTAGCTTTTTCTTACCATCATATTCTCTCCCCAGAAAAAGTCAGCCATTAATCTTCTTATCTCAGTCAAGGCCCATTGAGGGAGCTGAAGTCCAGTCATCACATGTATAGGCATGCTTGCCAGTACATGGTTAATGAGGGCCAAACGCCCTGCTTGGGACATCAGCTTTCCTCTCCACCCTACTAGTTTTCTTCGGATTTTCTCCATCATTGATTCCAGAGCTTGTCTAAATGCATCCCTGCGTCCAGAAGACATCAGATTCAACACATCACTGGATTCAGGGAGGGCACCTTCCCAATGACATACCTTGGGGTTCCATTGTGCTCAGACCATGAGCAGTATTTGTCTAGGACCCGTATCAAATTCTTGATTGATCTGCAGTCACCACCTGCAAAAATCAGAATATCATCAGCATAAATTAGATGAATAATTCTGGGGGCACCAAGGGGATGGTGGTAATAAGCATTTGAGAATAACATATTGCTGACCTGCTCAACTTTCTCTTTCTAAAATTTTTTCTCTTGGTTCTCTCTTACTTTTCAACGGTCACATTACACACGCGTACCGCCTTTCATCGGCAGACGCTGATGGAGGTTTTGGTGGAGGACCCTCCTCCGCCAGTGACATCTCTGGAAGATCACAGAACTCATGAGGAACAGATGGAGTCGCGCCGGCAGGAACCCGCTATTGCGACAGAATTAACTCAGACTCATACTGAAAAGGCTAGTAGGAATTCAGAGAGGGAGATGATGCCCACTGGAATAGAGCCTTCGGATGCACCATGGAAGCGGATAGTTAAAACACGGACAACACCGAAGGGGGGGCAGAGTGTCAGGAACGGGAAACAAGCTTGGATCGACCCGGACACAGCGAGAGAGGAGGGTGTCTCCTTTTTCTTCACTAATTTCCCACCGGAATGGTCGGAATCTGAAATGAGGATCGCTTTTGAGGCGATGGGTGCAGTCAGCGAAGTGACTGTCCCAAAAAAAGTTGACAAAATGGGGCGTCGGTTCGGTTTTGTTCAATTTGAGAAGGTGGAAAGTGTGGGAAGGATAATACGAGCACTGAACAGTACACGGGTAGGTGAGTTGACCCTTAGAGCAAACGTGGTGAGATTTGCCAAGGTCGGCGACCCACAGAAGAAAAAGTGGGTTGAACCCAGGAAAATTGAGACGAGTGTCTCAATGCCGTCGGAGATTAAGGAAATAAACTTCAGCCCAACGGAGAAGGAGCTAGAGTGGCTACAACGATGTCTGGTCGGGTGTCTGAATGGGATCCCGAGGGACAAGATTCAGAAAGAAATCACGAGCAGAGAAGGTTTGGAGAAGATTCGGGTTTCGCTTTTGCCGGGTGGTCAAGTGTTGTTCCGAATGGAATCACAGGTTGAGTTGGAGCAATTCCAAAAACCAGAGCAACATTGGGAGGCGATTGGAATCTCGGATATCAGGCGATGGACCCCAGTGGCAATTCCGCATCCGGATGATGCCTGGTTCACCGTCTCGGGTGTTCCGGTCTCTTGCTGGACAACGCGATTCTTCAGCGAGATCGCAAGAGAGATTGGACAGCTGATCCGGATGGAGGAATGCGATACAGAGACCCAAGATTTCATCACGGCACGATTACTGATACGGAAAAGCAACCCGAGAAAGAATATACCCTGGTTCAAGGTGTCGGTGGAAGGCCAATGCTACTCAATCCAACTCAGGGAGGATCAAAAACAGTGGAATCGAGCAGTGCGCGCTCCAGGGATACGACATCAAACGGCGGCCCCAGTGGTTGATCTAGATCCGGAGTGCTGGCCGGCGCTGGGCAAAAGCAAACAAACCACGGATAGAAACGGCTCCACCGAAATCGACGGCAGTGGAAGTGTCCTGGAAGGAAGGGAGTTTTTGGTACCAGCTGGAACAACGGATGGGGGACCCCATTTCCATCAAAAAACTGTCTTACCGGTTGAGGTTCAAAGCAGTGATGTACCGGCGAAAGAACAGATAGAAAATGATGTGGGGAGTGGCGTAGAGATAACGGGGGCACAGGAGAATCCCCTAGTGACTGGTTCGGAATCGGAGGAGCAGAACGTAGAATCAATGGATAAAGCAAACACCCCATTAAGGAGCGGAGACATATTATACCGGAAAAGGTCTAAAGCAAAATGACGTTCCCAGGATGGAAGTAGTGCAGAAGGGCTCACAAGATTACCGTGAAACAGTTGAGACTCTGATAATGGAGCCAGAGAGTGAGACTGCTGAGCAGGAGGATCAGATATCTCTACACCTTACCAGTGACATAATCACTTTGGAAAGCCCTGGAAAATTCTGGGATAAGGGAAAGAACACAAACACTTTGGAGCAGTCAATGTCTGAGGGGGACATTCATGAAGGGTCGCTGGGTGGTTTTCAGAAAATCTACGATTCCGACCCTACTCCGCAGGTGCAGGTACAGGAGAAAGGCTATAAGGGATCACCAAGAGTACGGAGGTCAAGTAGACGAGTAGCACTAGCTCAAACACGGTCCGTAGATATCGACTAGTTCGCGGACAAGCAAAGCGGTTAAAAAGGTAATAAAGATAAGAATGTCGGACCAGATTCTATTCTGGAATAGTAGGGGATTAAGGCGAGCAAAACCGCATCTGCGTAAGTGGATTCCAAATTCTACCATAAGGATTTTAGCAATAGCAGAACCGTTTCACTCAAAACACAGAATGGGAGGACTTGCACAGCTTATGCAGCGTGAGAATTTCAAGTCAAATGAGGAAGAGGAAGGTAAGATTTGGGTCTTCTGGCAAGAAGGGATTGATTTTTGCATTACGAGCAGCAACGCACAGGCGATTTCGGGCAGATGGAAACACAAGGGTACAGAGGTGCTACTGACTTTTGTGTATGGCAAATGTTCATTGGAGGAGAGGAGAGGCCTTTGGAATTATCTGAGGGAGCAGCTGCCAGTATCTAAACCATGGGTAGTCCTCGGAGACTTTAACGTGATCAGATCGAACATGGAAAGAAAAGGAGGGGTGAGAAGATTAGCAAGACCAATGGACGAGTTCAATAGCTGTTTAAGTTCCTGTGCCTTGGTAGACTTGAAGGCAAGTTCCAACAAGTTCTCATGGTGTAACGGGCAGCAAGGCAGGAATCGGACCTGGGCAAAGTTAGATAGAGTGCTCGTCAACGGGGAATTTTTGAGCTGGAACGTCAACAACTTTTATAGCCTCTTGTCAAGGAAAAATTCAGATCACTCACCAGTATTGATGCAACTGGATGATCAGATAGAAGTATATGGAATGAAGCACTTTAAATATCAGAATATGTGGGCAAAGTGTCCCACATTCATTCATCTTGTATCCACAGTCTGGCAGGAAGTTCACGGCATCCCAGGGCTGTGGTCATTGGGGCAGAAGCTGAAACTAATGAGATCCAAGCTGAGGGTATGGAACAAAGAAGTTTTCGGTAGGGTAGATCAGCAAATACAGAGCCTTGAGTCGCAATTGGATGGACTGGAATCAGATCTGCAGGAGAATTTTTCAGAACCTCTGGAAGCAGATTATTTGGAAAAGAAGATGCAGTTGAAAAGGTTGGAGGGCAGAGAATTATGCAGGCTCGAACAGATGGCAAAGAAAGAATGGTTGAAATGCGGCGACAAGAATACAAGGCTATTTCATACGGCCATGAGATTGAAACAGAATAAAAAGTGTATTAATCAGATGAGCCTTGAGGATGGACGAAGGCTGGAGGGTTCGCGGGCAGTGCATGAAGCGGCAGCAGCCCATTTCGAGAGTGTAGTGGTGTCCCCGAATCCGGTCATGGACTGCAATGAAGTGGAGATTGATGGTTTATTTCAGAGGAAGTTGTCGCATGAGGAAAATTCGATCTTTACAGCTATACCTGCAGAGTTGGAAGTGAAGGAGGCTCTCTGGTCGATTCCTATAAACAGTGCACCGGGGCCCGATGGGTTTGGATAAGTTTTTTTCAAGCAAACATGGAATATTACAGGTGGGGATTTGGTAGCGGCTGTCAGGGAGGTATTTCTGGGAAAAAAACTGCCGAGAATGTTCTCTTCTAATTTCCTCAGCCTCATTCCAAAGGTGGCCTGCCCTACATCCTTTGGTAACTTTAGGCCGATTAGCTTGTGCACTGTGGTTTCCAAGGTAATATCAAAGGTTGTTGCACACAGGTTGAAAAAATACATGTCATCGCTGGTATCAGACGAGCAAGGAGCCTTTGTTAAAGATAGATCCATCTTCGAAAACATCATATTGGCACAAGAATTGGTGCATTCAATAAACAAAAAACAATCAGGGGGCAATGTTATACTTAAGCTGGATATGCTTAAGGCATATGATCGAATAAACTGGAAATTCTTGGAGTTGGTTCTGAAATGCAAAGGATTCGAGGAAAATTCAGTGGCTCTCGTCATGAGATGTGTTAAGGGGATCTCGTTTTCAGTCCAAATGCACGGAGTGGCAATAGGATATTTTGAGGCTGTTCAAGGTCTTCGGCAGGGGGACCCTTTATCTCCATATCTCTTTGTTTTGGTCCAGGATACATTGTCGAAGTTATTGCAGAAGGAACAAAACATGGGAATGATAGGCCACTATCATCATCCAATCGGTGCGCCGGTGATAACTCATCTAATGT
>JAOWBN010000493.1:0-11398 GCA_028565015.1 Pinguicula moranensis | reverse complement strand
ATCTCCGACATGTGTGGAGATACTTCTGAATTCTGAACTCTGTAACCCTTTTATTTCATTTATTCATTAATACTTATCAAAAAAAAAAGTTATATATTACAAATGATATTTCAGTAATTCATCGTATTATGTAAAGCAAATTATTTTATATATTGAGAGTGCAAAGTTAGTCAATAAAATATCTCTTGTTAAACCCTCCAGTCTCCAAGCATGATTGTTTTGTACCTCCTCATTTTTATTTTTCAGATTATTTCAAAAGTAATATTTTAAAATTTCATTTTTACTTTTTATTTTTTTTCCAGTCAAAACTCATTTTTTTGGGAACTATTTTTCTCCTTTGATAATTTTGTAAATAAATTAAAATTATTTTAAAAAATGTAATCATAAATACTGTTTAGTTATCTTAAACAATTTGACTCCAATTACTATTTTTTAATTTTTTTATAATTTTTCATAATTTTTTTAAACCCTCCGAAATTATAAAATGAGGAAAAAAAAATGAGAAATAAAAGTATAAAAGAATTATAGGTGCAATCCACACCTAAACTCCATATACTTTGCAAGGAAACAAAGCTCAAGGTCGAATTCAACCTAACCTTTCCAATTTTTTTAATTATAAGATCTATATTTATATATTACTATAATTTATTCCAATCCAAATTACATGTCGCAATATAGACTTTTTTTTGGGTAATTAATTTTTTTTCTATTATTATTATTTTATTGTTTACAAAGACCAAATGGCCTGAAGAAAAAAATCAAAAAGTACACGGGTGCTCAACACCCTCTCGTGTCCAAGTAGCTGTGAGTCACCAACCACACTGTGGTAGTTGCTTCCAGACTTTTCTCCTTGTGTCTGATTCATCGTCCTGTCTCATCACTTCATTGTCGAGTAAAAGTTGTTTCTCAACTTCTCAGCCATTCTTGTATATTTTTCGCCTGGTTCGTCTTCCCTGTTGCCTGTATCCACTGCCATATATGCAATTTGACCTTCATAACCACGGGTGTTCCTTCGTCCTCGGCGTTGAATCTTATAGCATTTCTCTCGATCCACAAATTCCACACCACTGCGTGCCATGTCGCTTTCCAAATCTCCGATTCCTCCTTTCCCTGAGCTAGCCCCATGTGGGATTTGAAGTGTGCTTCAGGACTTCTTTGGCCAACGTAATTCCAGCCCATCCACCTGTAAATTGCTGCCCAGGTTTCCCACGCATTCCTGCACTCCATAAAAAGGTGATCTGCTGATTCCTTCGATTCCCCGCATTGAACACATAGCTTGGCCGACTGACTTATAATTAGCCCCCTTCTTTCTAGTTTGGTTATTGTAGGTACTCTATCTTTGATTAATCTCCAGGCAAAGAGTTGGATCCTCCGTGGCGTCATCCTATTCCAGATTCCAGCTTCTTGAACTTCTTCATCCCTCTGTTGTCCTTGTATGGAGGTTAATATGTGGTATGCCGATGAGACTGTATACTTGTTGTTTCCCTCCTTTATCCAGTACCATAGATCCTGGCCTACTTGCAGGGGCCTTGATATTACCAGAACCTGTCTCTGAGCTGCCGACTAAATTGCAGATGCCACTCTGTTGTACTCGAAGAGGAGCCCTGACCATTTCCTTTTATCTCTGCCACTGTTAGATTTTTCTGCACACTTAACTTGAATAGCTTCCTGTATTGCACCGCCAAGCACCCATGTCATACTTTCAAAAAAATGTTTTATCTCCGTTGTTGGTTCTTAATTTTATCCCATCCCTGCACCAAGCTTCACTCGCACTTTTCCAGATATCCCCTCAATACTTTGAGACATCGTCTGGCATGGTGATTAAGGTCCAATCGCTTAGATGATCCATCCTATGGAAGTATTTTGACTTGATCACCTTAGTCCATAAGCTACCTTGTTTTGTTATTAGCCTCCATAACCATTTGGCTAATAAAGATCTGTTCATGTTTGCCATTTCCTTCTGACCAAGTCCCCCCGATTCCTGATCTTTGCATAACTCATTCCATCTAACCCACTGTATAGGTTTTCTTGACCTGTTGTTCTGTCTCCACTGGAACTTTGTGATCACCTTCCTTATCGTGTTAATGACTTGCTTGGGTGCTCTGAACATTGATAAGTAATAAATTGGGATACTCGAAAGTATGGCCTTTGCCAAAGTAATTCTTCCAGTAAGAGATAGGTACTTGTTTTTCCAGTTTGTAATCCTGCTCTTGACTGCTTCAATCACCTTATTCCACATTTTTGTTCTACGCGGGTTGTCCCCTATTGGCAATCCAAGGTAGGTGAGGGGCAATGTAACCGCCTTACAACATAGGGTCTGCGCATGTTCCCTTATTGCTTCTTCCCTCATATTCATCCCAACCAACTTGCTCTTTGAAAAATTGATGGTTAGACCAGAAACCAACTCGAAAATTCTTAGTACACCTTTCATCACGAAAATGTTTTTTTGTCTCCCTTGACAAACATCAGAGCATCATCTGCATACTGCAGGTGTGAGATGTTTACTTGCCCTATTTTGATGCCTGATAGTCTCCCTAGCTCAACTGCCTTGTGCAGGAGCAGGTTCAGCCCCTGTGCCGCCACTAAGAACAAAAAAGGTGACAAAGGATCTCCTTGTCATCTTCTTATCTTGAACTCCCCTGCACTGCTCCCGTTCACAATCACTGTTGCATTAGCTGAAGTCACACATGCCATCATCCAGCCAACCCACCTACTGCAGAATCCAAGTTTAGTCAGCATACTCCTCAAGAATCCCCAATCAATCGAGTCATAAGCCTTAGAGAAATCCACTTGTAATAACACTCCTGGTTTATTTGACTTCTTGGCCGAATGGATGACTTCATTTGCCACCAACACTCCGTCTAGGATGAAGCGCCCTTGTATAAATGCAGATTGCTCAGTTGATATTACCTTATGGATCACTGCTTTTAGTCTGTTTGCTAGTAGCTTAGCTAGTACCTTATACCCACTGCTAACCAAGGAAATATGCCTATACTGCTCAATCTTGGTAGAACCAGCCCCTTTAGGGATCAATGCTATGAAAGTAGATGTGAGCTCCTTCGCCATCTGCCCAGTATAATAGAACTCCTTCAAGAAGTCCACAAATTTTGTCTTTACTATCTCCCAGTGCTTCTGCAGGAAGAAAAAATTGAAACCATCGGGCCCTGGACTCTTTGTAGCCGAACAACTCCACACTGCCTTTCTTATCTCTTCCTCAGAAAATTCTGAAACCAAATAGGCATTATCCATCTAAAACACCACTACCTTTGCTGGTAAGGTTAGTGTGGGCCTCTCCCAGTTTTCAGCGTCAAAGTGATTTTTGAAATGTTTTGTCACCCCTGCTTTCACTTCCTCTACTTCTTCTGTCCACCTTCCACTCACTTCCATACCTATGATCTTGTTCCTCCTCCGATTTCCATTAACTCTAGCATGGAAAAATGTATTCCTATCTCCTTCTCTTATCTACTTAGACCGTGATTTCTGATGTAGCATACTCTCTTCATTTCTTAGAGATTGTTGTAACTGTAGCCATATCATATTCCTTTGCATATTTTCCTCCTCTGTGCCCTGATCACTCTCCATTTGCCTATCAATCTCCCTCAACTCTGTTCTTAGGGCCTCTTTCTTGCTGCCAATTTTCCCAAACACCTCATTGTTCCATTTATTTAATCTCAGTCGTAGCTGCCTCAATTTTTCATGTAATATGTAACTTTTATATCCTATCACCTCAATCTCGGAACACTCCTTTCTTACTATGCTTTCAAATCCCTCAAACTCTTCCCAACAATTCAAAGATCTCACAATCTTTGGTTCCCAGTTCACTTCTTTTGTTTGTAGCATAATGGGGCGATGGTCTGATTTTATTCTATCCAAGCCAATCTGGTTTGTCTCTGGCCATTTGTTGTAACCACTCCTCCGTTAACAAAAATCTGTCTATCCTGCTTTGGTTTTGTCCTCCACCTGAGATACATGTGAACCTTATTTTCTGCAGTGGCAAATCCACTAAGTTGCTATCTCTTATAAACTGATCAAAACTCTCCATTTCCGCAATTTGTGGCGCCCCTCTACTCTTCCTTTCAGTTTTATCTCGCAATGCATTGAAATCCCCTGCCAGGTACCAGCGTTCCTTGGGTGCCGATTGAATCATATTTGTTATTTCTACCCATAACCTTCTCTTCAAATTCCTCTCGCAGGTTGAATACACATTAATGAACTTGACCAGTATTTTTTCAGTTCCCCACTGCCCATTAATCCCCAACATCACCGGTTTGCTCCATGCATTACTCGTTCTAAACATCTCCTTATTCCACGTACACAACAACCCCCTGCGCTCCCTATTGCATCACAAGAGCACCATTCAAACTCCTCATTCGGCCATAACTGTCGACATATCCACCGATCAATCTGCCTGAGTTTTGTCTCCTGAATGCATATAAGATCTATCCTGTGTTTTAATATTATCGCTCGTACCTCTGCCCTTGCTCTCTGGGTTCCTAAACCCCGAATGTTGTATGAAATGATGCGCATCACAAAGGCTGAGCAGTCACCTCTGTAGGCCCTCGAGATGGACTATGTAATTCTAAGTCCCTTTCTTGCATTGCATTCAACCACCTCACCAGATGTGTTTGCCACTACCCCTAATTCCTCTGCCAACTCCACAATCTCCTTCGATTGGGAGGACACCCCCTTCTTCTTTGTTATATTAACCTCTCGCAGTTGTTGAGACTCCTGAATCCGGCGTGAGTGTTCTTTCAATCTCGCTTCACTCTCCATAGGCGACCTAGGAGACATTGCCTTCCTCCTGACCTCCAGTGACCCTGGCGACAGGTTTATAAATGGCATCAAACCAAACGGATCTGAATTTTGCGGGAGCATATCCGAAATGTCTTGACCAGGAAGATGTTCACAACTTGCTTCTCCAGTTGTGTCGACCTCACTAGATCCCATGTTGGACCATGTCGCATTCCTTGGCTGTCTATTCGTACCTGGAGATTTTGACCTGCTTCTATTTCCTACATGTATCTCTTCCAATTTTTCTGTTCCGTCATCCAATTTACTCGTCTCATTCTGTGTATTTTTAGAGCGTACTGTGTTATTTTCCTCGATTTCTTCCCCTGTTTTCTCCTTAGTCATTCCCGTAAATTGGGGTCAATATAGACTTATTACGAGGGCGAGAGCAACAAGGACGAGATACACAATCCGGGGAGGTAAATGAATGGGACTATACTAATTTTTGTAACAAAATTGCACTACAAATTACAAACAAAAATGGGGGCGGTGGCCTCTGGCTACGAGGGGTGCTTATTCGGTATTATCGATCGATAGTCGATAATATCGTACCGAACCAACAAATTTTGGCATTCGAAAAATCAAACTAATTCCGAACAAAAATATCGAAAAAATTCGATATTACCGAATACCGAATTATTATTATTTTTTAAAATTTGGCCTATTTTACAAATTATGCTTTTATAATACGACCCCGAAAATGCAATGTCAATACTCAATAAGTCAATATGTTTAATTTTATGAAAAGTTTAATATGTTTATAAAATGATATACAAATAATATAAGTTTATACATTTTATTATATTATAATATTAATGATAAGTAATAAGTTATATAATATATTTTATAATAAAGTTCATATAATCAGACTTCACAAATTACATTTCACAACGGTAGTCGGCAACGCAATAAAAACGATTTCGGTATTACCAATTACCGAATGATAAAATCGATACCGTACCGTTTAAGAATTAATATCACATTTGCATATTGATCCCATTATCAAAATACCAAATAATCTAATTTAATTGGTTATTCGGTATGGTATCTAAATATTAATACCGATTGGTATTTTGAATAACCCTACCGGCTACACCCAGATTGAGTATTTATCAGCTTTTAAAGTAAGTTTAAATAAGCAAAAATTTAACATGCGATTATTTAAAAAAAAAATATTTAACATTTTTTAAAATAAAAAACAAAAATGGAAGTGGTTCTTGTTATTAATCGCCTAATCTAACAATTAAGAAATAATTGCAGCCAATAATCATAAGCCTGATGAAGTAACGGAGCGTTCCAATCTCTCCGTTCTGTTTTTTTGGCTTCCTTCGCCCAAAAAACGGGCAACAGATTTACACGCACAACACGCACTCAAAACCAGCACTTTTTTGTCACTCTCCCAGATTCTTTGATTGCAGCAATCTTTCAAAACTGAATTGATCCCAAAGTTAATCGTTTCGTTTACGTGTTGGAGTCTACTTTAGCTATTGTTTCAACACTATTTGATATTTCTCTCTCTGTAATCTATAAATAAATTAAACAAATCATCGTCATCTCCCTGTCCTCCCTGACGTTAGCCGAGGTGGATAGAACCTCCGCCGCCGTGTTATTATAATCAGGTTTGTCCTTTTTGAAAGAAAAAAACTGTTCTTTAGGCCTGTGTACGGAAAGTGGGATACGTCTGTTTGTGACTGTTTCGCGAGTTTTTCTTGTTTGCGTGCGAAAAATATGTTTTGGGATATTGTATATAGGTTGCAGTAGCTCTGATTTCAGATTTTAATGCATATTGGGTTCAACTTGCACGAATCTAGTATCTTTTGGCATCGAAGAATTTGAGCTCCATGCAATTATGGGCATAACTGCTGTATGTTTTCGTTTTAATTTTTTTGGGATTTCGTTTTGAATCCTTAGTTTGGTGATGTAAAGCTTGGACTGTTTCAAATTGGGTTTAATTCATTTTTTTGAATTGATTAATTTTCTGCTTGTCTTGGTTGTAAAAATATCTGCTGTTGCCTTTCCGGTGGGCTTAGGTGAAGTCTTGTTTGATTTTGGAGGTTATCTAGTGACTTTGATTTGGAATTCCGGTTCTTATAATAGAAATGCCATTGAAAACTGCTTATATAGAAGCTATTGGAAGAGTGTTCTGCTGTTCTATCTGCTTACTCAATAATTAGGTTTAGTAGGCTCGATGTTTCGATTTTACCAATGCTCCCTCTTGTGTTTTCTGGTTAGTTTGTTGTATTAATGGTCAGGGTTCTAATACTTATGAGGAAAATCTTTCTCTACATATAATTTGGTGTATAGGCTTTACATGTAATAAATGATATCCCCTTTTTCCATCTTTGTTTCAAGTTCATTGGCGAGCTGTTAATGTGAATCATTTCTTTAATTTTCTGAATATTGCTATCAAATTTATCAGTTTACACTGTTCTCTAACTCGTTGCTTTTGATGTTTGATGATTATCGTTTCAAGTAAACAGGTTTTATTTTCATATCTAGAGCGCCTCTTGTGGATTCCAATCAAAGAAGTTGTTGATCCTTGCTAGCTCATATTCTCTTGCTATTGTTAAGAGAATTTCCAAGAGGAATTCATGATACTAAGTTCTTGTAATGGGGCACTTGAACATGGAGAAGAAGTGGCTGTTCCCTCTAGTTATAAGTTCGTTGGTGTGCGTTTTCCTTCTGGCAACCTCGTTCAATATGGGGCTTGTCTCCTCATCGCACACGATCAATTCGATTTTTTCATTTTTCCCTTCCCGTGTCA
This sequence comes from Pinguicula moranensis, assembly GCA_028565015.1. Classification (NCBI taxonomy): domain Eukaryota; kingdom Viridiplantae; phylum Streptophyta; class Magnoliopsida; order Lamiales; family Lentibulariaceae; genus Pinguicula; species Pinguicula moranensis. Next base: position 3,846 of record JAOWBN010000493.1, on the reverse strand, counting down.
TGACAAATCACAGCAACCCTTACTTCGCCGAGGCAAAGATTAATCAGGCTCCACCACCTGCTCGCCCTTCTACTCCAAAATTTGCTTATCTCATTTCTGGGTCAAGAGGTGACCTGGAGAAACTTTGGAGGACTCTTCTTTCCCTATACCATCCATGGAACTATTATGTTGTTCATCTTGATCTTGAGTCACCTACCCAGGAGAGATTGGAACTTGTAGCCAGGGTGGAAAAGAATCCTCTTTTTGCAGAGCGTGGGAATGTTTTTGTAAACAACAAATCAAACATGGTTACATATAGAGGCCCAACCATGGTTTCAAATACTCTTCACGCATGTGCTATCCTTCTGAAGAGATATGATGATTGGGATTGGTTCATTAACCTTAGCGCTTCAGATTACCCATTAGTAACTCAAGATGGTGAGAACAGAATTCATTTTTAGCCCCAGTAGTGTTTTGAGGGATTCATGAGTTGTTTCATTGGCTTCTCAAAGAAGGTCTCCTGTGATTTACCTGTTACATTATTGTTTTCTTCTTCTTTCAGATCTTCTCTATACATTCTCCAATTTGACACGAGATCTCAACTTCATGGAACATACCAGCCACTTGGCATGGAAAGCGTAAGGTTCATGAACATTTTTGCTAAGAGTCCATCTATCCGGATTCAGTTTCATTGTATTAGGTTTGCTGCAGGTCTCAAAGGGCAATGCCGTTGATTGTTGATCCTGGACTCTACCAATCAACCAAATCCGACATATTCTGGGTCCAACCGAAAAGACCTTTACCAACAGCATTCAAGTTGTTTACTGGTAAGTTCTTGGATTTGATTTTTTGTTTAATGTTGTCTGCTTCATTGCAAATGGATCTGGAAGAGTCATTATTGACAATTCTTTTAGTTTTGTGCTAACAATGAACTAGATCAAAATGATTCTATTAAATTCTAGTGTTTCTATTAGTGAAGTTGTTGGAACTCAATACTTCAAATGACGCAATGCATGTTGGGTCGTAACGGAAACAACCTCTTTGTATAATTATAAGGGTAAGACTACGTACATCTGACCCCCAAACCCGAACTTAGTTGGGAATATAGTGGGTATGTTTGTTGTTGTTATTGTCTGCTTCAGTTTCTTTTACGCACCGGAGTTTCCTTTTCATGGCATCCATAGTAATCCATGATAATCATGTGAATCAAACATAACCTATATGCTCCTATTGCCTGAAACATTTCCTCAGGGTGGGTTATTGTCTTTCTTTTGCAACATAACTTTGTTAAAGGTCATATTCTTTGAGGTGGGGCATTCTTTTCCTGGTAGCTATTTAAACTTTCATCATCACATTTGCTTCAATCTAATATCTGCTAATTCACTTGCTTACTTTGCTTAATTAGATTTTTGTGTTTGTGTTTTAATAGCAAACTCTTCTTTAAACGTTTCTCGGGTTGGAGGTTGAGAAGAGCAGAGAAGTTCAGGATCATTTATCAGTCCATCTTTCCTGAATGCTGCCGTTTTACCTTGATATGTAGCCGCTCCGTTCAACTAGGTGCTTTTGGATTCACTAACTATACTAAGAAAAGCAGTTTTCTGGTAGGCTTTTCATTAAGAACAACCTCCAATTGGTGCAAGCATGATAGTGCTTCCTAAATCCTAGGCACAGCTAGTACAAGCATAGGTCTATTATACTTGGTTGAAAGAGAAGAAGATAAGAGATACAAATCTGGGATGGATGGATGATTCTATCCCACAAAGTTCTTTTAACTGTTTACAGTATCAACTTTACAATGCTATTAACTGATGAATTCCCTCCATCTGCACTGATAGGTTCTGCTTGGATGATTCTGTCGCGAGCCTTCATTGAGTACTGCGTCTGGGGTTGGGATAATCTCCCCAGAACTCTTCTCATGTATTACTCAAACTTTGTCTCCTCTCCTGAGGGCTATTTCCACACAGTCATCTGCAATACCCCAGAATTCATATCGACAGTCGTCAACCATGACATGCACTACATCTCTTGGGATATGCCTCCAAAACAGCATCCTCATGTACTCTCACTCAATGACAGTGCAAGGATGATGGCCAGTGGTGCTGCATTCGCACGTAAGTTCAATGAAGACACCCCTATACTGGATAAAATTGACAAAGAACTGTTAGGGAGGAGAAACGGGAGCTTCACGCCGGGTGGTTGGTGTGCTGGCAAACCTCGTTGCTCCAGAGTAGGAAATCCGACGAAACTGGTTCCTGGCCCCGGTGCAGAAAGGCTTCAGGGACTTATACATAAGCTAGTATTTTCACCTGGATTCATTGAACATCAGTGTCGTTAGATTTAGCATTCATATATTGGGAGGGAAAGCGAAACAGGTAGAACACACATCAGTAGGAATTCAGAGTAAACAATAACGCCATTAGTCAGATTTTTGAAGCTTCTTGATTCTATTATTCTTCAAACAGAAAAATATCCACTTTGATTTCATTGTAACACAAGTTCCTTGATTGAGACGACTGAGAACTAGAGCAGTCATTTAGTTCAGTTCAATAGCAGGAGGATAGCTAGCTATTTATCTTATCTGCATTTACTCTTTTTTTTTCGGAATTTAAGTTTAATTAATTAATAAAGCACAACAGTGCTACTGTACAAAGAACCAATTGCCCTTTGGTTTACATGTCTATCATGACGCAAGCTTCGGGAAATCTGAGGAAGTCTGCTAAGCTGTAAGAAGGCAGTATAGAATTCTGCGCCTTCAACACTCCGAAGGCTTGCAGCTGAATTTTTTCCACGATTTTGGCTGGTGATTGTGGCAAGCTATTGAAAATGGTCTGATTTCTAGCCACCCAAATCTGCCAAATGATTATGATCCAGATTGTCTTACAGATCTGCATATCTCGCCTCGCCCATTGTTCATCAATCCAAGATGGGAGTGTAAGTGAATCAAGGGATTTTGGTGGCCTACAATCTCATATCCGAACCAATCATAAACCCATTTCCAGACTTTGTCCGATACGCTGCAAGTAAACATTAGATTTTCTACTGTTTAATCTACTTCATTGCATAGTTTGCAGAGGGGAACTCCTTCCAAATTAACTTCTCTTCGTATCAGATTATCAATGGTGGGGATTTTGTGCTGGAGGACACGCCATGCAAACATTGCAGATTTGAGTGGCGCAAGATTGCACCAAATTACAGCAAGATGATTGTTTTCGGTGGGTCGAGCACCAGTTGCTGCTCTGATTTTAGTGTAAGCAGATTTTACTGTATATATCAGAGATTTTTCTTCCTGTCAAATCCACCTGTTTATCTGCCCTTCTCGAATATTTTTCCGCAATTTCTTCGCATAGTATTGCTAGATCTTCTGCATCGCTGTTAAGATTCTGTCCCAAGTCCATTCCCGCACAAGAACTCCATCCGAATTATATGATCCTTTGTGATGTATGTATGTGAATAAATTTATCAGCTGTTGCAAAATAAAGTCTTTGATACATATAAAAAAAAAGTCTGTGATTTGGGCACCATTGATCCTCCCAAAAATAAAGATCTCGTTCATCCCCCAATTGTAGCTTTGCATTAATCCAGAACCACTCTGCCATCCTTATGAGGTATAATAGTTGGCGCCACCAGGTAGAGAACTGACTGGGAGATGGGGTGGGGGGGCTTCTAATAAAATTCCTCTATAGAAATCTCCATATTTAGCCTGTAGCCCTACCCCCCTGTTCATCTTGTAATAGTCTCCATCCCCATTTACCAAGTAGAGCATCATTGAAATTGGCTAGGTCCTTGACCACCAAGCCTCCATCCGAGATGTTTTGGCAAATATCCTCCCATTTTACCCAAGCAATTTTTCTATTTCCATCTGTCCTT
>JAOWBN010000482.1:0-11400 GCA_028565015.1 Pinguicula moranensis | reverse complement strand
TTCTTCATCAAAGAAAAATTAAATAGCAGGTTGTTGGAACTGAGTCACATAATCACCAAAGAACAAGTTGCTGATGTATTGACTAAAGATCTTAGTTCCATAGATCTTGAAAGACTTGTAACAAGATGGGCTTAGTTGATATCTTTCGCGCATCCTGAGGGGAAGTGTTGGCCACCAAAGTCTCTCCTCAATATGGGAGCAATTAACATGTCATGCGAAGGAAAAAGTAGATTGTGACAATCATGAAATGCACGCCTGATAGTCAAAGAAGGGAGGAAAGCATCCCGCGAAGGAAAAAGGAGCAGAACAAACTTATCGTATTAGCATGCGTGTTTATTGTATCGTAGGATATATATGAGTGCATTGTATTGAAATATTCAAAAGTTTCAATACAAGACTAGAAGATCATTAGTTTTCTCTCGTTTCTTCCCATTTTTCATTTTACAATTGGGTCCTTCCCCAGTCACCTCTTTTTCATAACACCTTTGTTATGTTACTTTTATTGGTGACTATACTCTGTGTACTTGGGTTTACCTCATGAAAAAGAAGTTTGAAGCAAATGGTCAAAATTCAATTCAATACTATGGTGCGTCATATTCGTTCTAATAATTGATGAGAATATATTTCTGATGAGTTTAGGGCCGATTGACTAAATATGGTATTCTCACACAACTTACATGTTCTTGTACTCCTGAATAGAATGGTCTGATGGAACGCAAGAACCGTCATCTCATGCCTATCGTCCGGTGTCTTCTTCGTGGTATGGAGGTTCCTAAGTCATTTTGGCATATGGTTGTCCTTACTATCTTTTATCTCATCAATAGGACCCCTAGTCGTGTCCTACATGGGAGCGCGCATATGCATCTTTTTCAATCTGAAACTATGCTTTTCCCTTTAGTCTTATGGGTATTTGAGTGTACTTACCTTGTCCACAACTAAAGTCCAATTTGGACTAAAATCGACGACAAAGCCATTCGGTGCATCTTTTTGGGTTACTCATACATATCTAATGTTTATTGCTGTTATGATCCTCTTACTTATCATTTTTATCACACAAATGGATGTTACATTTTTTGGAAACTATTCCTTATTTTTTAGGTACTTTCGCCTCTCTGGCCGACCCTCCATCTTCAGCCATCAAGATCCTCCCTCGCTAGATTCCAATATTTGATGCCCCTTCTGTCCCATAGGGACCGTCTTCCCCTCAGGAGCCACCTCGTTAGACCTACGCTTAGCGCCCGCATTCTGTTGCACCCCCGCCAGAGTCTTCGTCGGATTTAGGTACTATCTCACCACCGTCTCCTACACTCATTACCCTACGATATCCTTATCGCACTCGGCGCTCTCCTGATTGCCTAACTTATACTCGTTTTACTGACCATCTTGTTTTCAAGTATATCTCTTACGAGGATATCTAGAAATCCTGTAAGTCCTTTTTTAGTGCAGTTGATTCCATCACCATTCCGCGATTTGTCCATGTGGCTTTCCGAAATTCTAGTTGGGTGGCTTCCATGAAAGCAGAAATGAAGGCTCAGGAGCGCAATCACATGTGAGATCTTGTGAATCTTCCACCAAGCATTCGTACTGTTGGGTGTAAATGGGTATTTACTATTAAGTATTTGGTGTACGGCTTGGTCAGTAGCTTTCAAGGTCTCGTCGCTTCGGTGAATCACTTGAGCCCTGATACATTTTTGGTGCCATGGAGCTAGACTAGTGAGCTATTACGCTTTCTTCAAAGGATGGCTGCTTCCAAGCCTGACATTGATTCTCGATTCACTGTTGGTACTCACATTTTCAACATCAAAAGAATGGTTTTTATTTAAGTCTGGAATGATGAGCCCTCTTTCTTGCAGGTTGTTCGGCAGCTATCTACTTCAGAGGATGCAGAAGATTTAGGTACCTTGCCGTGATTTTGGTTCTACCTTTGCCCCTTACCACCATTTGGTTTGTTGTGTCACTTGCTGCATCTTACCGTAGGCCCTTCTGTAAGCTTGATGTAAAAAAATATCTTCCTTAATGGAGATATCTCTGAGACTATTTATATGGATCCACCATCGAGTTTCTGAGTTGAGGGAGAGTATTTTGGAAAAGTTTGTCATCTTTGTAAATCTCTATATGGTACGAAGCAATCTCTTCATGCGTGGTTTGGTCACTTCAGCGATGTCATTATCACCCTGGATTTCACTCACTATCAGTCCGACCATATATGCTTTATTTGCCAAAACTCTACTGGTCAACGTATTATTATATCAGTCTATGTGAATGATATAATTATTACAGGAGATGATACATAAGGTATTGCACTAGTGAAGTACCATCTAGGGACGACACTTGATGTTAAGGATCTCGGCCCCCTCAAGTACTTTCTTGGCATCGAGGTGGTTTGGTCTAGTCACGATACCTCATTGTCCCAGCAGAAATACACGTTGGACCTCCTTCATGACACAAGGATGCTGGGGTGTAGGCCAACCTCCTATCATATGGATCTGAATCAGAAGCTATCCGCTGATATTGAAAGTCATTATCAAATTTGGCTTTATATCATCGACTTGCTGGTCGCCTCATCTATGTGACAAATTCACGACCAGACATCACATTTGCAGTTGGTGTTGTTAGTCATTTCATGCATGCACCGAGGACGACTCATTTGGATGCTACCTACCATATTTTACGATATCCGTATACATGCCCTGGTCTAGGGTTATTCTTCATAGTAGAAGCTTAGTTCAAGTTTTTTTGCTTCACAGATGGTGACTATGTTGGGTCAAAGTGCAATCGTCTATCTACCTCAGGTTTTCTATACATTCTGTGGTAATCATCTTATTTCATGGAAGAATAAGAAACAAGCATTGTCTCCCGATCATCAGTTGAGGCCAAGTACAGAGCTATAACATAGGGGAAATGTGAGATATTGTGACTTTGATCTATTCTACGAGAGTTGGGATTACCATTCAAGAACTCCTCTACCTTGCCGTGTGATAACGAATCGGTGATTATATTGTCCTCTAATTCAGTTCTTCATGAGAGAACAAAATACATGTCCATTTCATTCGAGAAAAGGTCTGATCTGGTGTTATCACCCCAGAGTTCATAACCTCACGAGGTCAAACTGTTGATATGTTCACAAAGTCAATCGGCCCAAGTCTCCTGCGGACATTCATTCGCAAGCTTGGGCTCACTGATATCTTCGTCCCACCTTGAGGGGAAGTGTTGGAATGTGGCCCCCCATAAAATAACACCCATGTTCTAGACAAATCTTAAGGTTTTAACTTGTTGCCTAAGTTAGTGTGGTTTTTCCTAAATTATCCTTGTAATGACCTACTTAAATGGTTGTACTACTCATCAGTTATATACAAATTTTTATTCTACAATCCTTTTAATTTGGACACCAAAAACACTACTCTATATCTTCTGCGAACAAGAGGAAGACGATCTCACATCTTCTTCACGTGCCTTTTCTCTAGATGCGGAGGGAGGGGGGCCATGGTCCCGTTAAGATTTAAATTTGTTTATTCTAAGTAAAAAAAATATAACCAGTCTAGATCATCTAATCGAATTCCTTGTGGAGGCGTTTTCAAGTCTTTTTTGAAATTAAAAGCTAAAATTTGATATGGCAGTGGGATTTGATCCTTAGATACAAAATACGAATCCTGCACTAATAATCATTACACCACAAACAACTTTATTAAATTTCATAGATATTTATTGTTATATTCAAAAATATTTTCCCCTTCTAAATTTATAGTTTCGCCCCTACTTTTTCTCTTATCAACTTTGGAGTTCGGAGCAAGTTTTTGGATTGGTTTGAATTAATGTACATTGGTCTAAATGATATGGCTTGATTAAATGAAGAAATCACATTGAGACTTGGAAATTTGTTTTGAACTCTATAGTTTGTGGAACCTTTGAAAGGTATGCAATGATATTAGATTTAAATAATAACCCCCCCATATGCCTTAATGGTGATAAACTCTTGGAAAAACATTTAGGGTGTGTTTGGTAGCTTGATAACTTTTTTTCCAACTACCAGGACAATGTGGGGTTAAATTCCTCATTTAGGGTAATTCCTCGTTTAGTAACAATGGGCAATCGACTATTTACCATCAACCAACACTTAAATCATTTGGATTTTCCCAAAATTACCTCCCAACTCTTTTCTCCCTTTGCATGCATTAATATTTATAAAAAAAAAAAGCACAATTTCCATCCCAACACATTTTATTTGCAAATTATGAACAGAGTTTAAACATTACTGATCTACATTCTCGACTGCAAAACTACACAGTACTCGTCTACTAATCCACTCTGAGAAACTGAGTCACATTTGCAGTAAAACTGAATCAAAAAACAATAAAAAAAATCCAACAAAACAATGAAATCGAACTGCTTCTGCCTCGTCTCATATGGGTTGACCATTTGGAATAATTTGATCCTCGATCCACATGTAAATTGGAACTAACACGTAGTGAGTAGCAGCCAAGGTACAAAGAATCAGGCTTCCGAGGAATACAAATGGGTTCATAAGTTTAGATATGTCCTCTGCCTTTGGACCAAGCTGCAAGAAGAAACGCATCATAATTTTAGTTGAATAAAGAACTCTTGTATGAAACTATGCAAACCTGAAGTATATTAATAAGAGCAAACTGAGCAATTATAGATTTTCATTTGAATAGCATTCAAAATTAGCCTCGGTTCCATGTGCAAATTAGTACGTCAATGCTTATTGTACAAACTCAGAGTTTCAAAACAAGTTGAAAAATTGAAGTTAACAGATGGGAAACAAGCACTTTAATATATCTTAAGAGAATAGTTTAAAAAGAAATAGAATGTAGAATCTAAAGACAACAAGAACAAACTTATAATAACAGAAAAAAGAGGCATTTCTATTAGAATCCATTCGCACCACCTGATTTTCTGAAACAAGAACAGACGTTCCTATATTCTCCAAAAGCATAACTTGCTCCGCAACAGTTCCTGCATCACGCTTTGAATGATCAAACAACAAATGTACTGCAAAATTAACTGCATAAGCGTCATATGAAATTGGCAACTAATGAAGCACAATAGAATTCGAGCAATAGTATCAAGAGAATATGATAACACGCGGAGCTCTTCTTATTCTTGATTTCCCCTCAATCACTCAAAAAATTCAACTACATCAACTACTGCTTCCAAATACAATTGTTCAATCGGTAAACAATTTATTACATAACAATTGATGACTACGGCATCAAACTTGTCAAAGAACTCAATACTAAAGTAAGAAGTTGGATAGTCTTGAAATCAATGAAAATCGGTTGAATGCGTGTGTATGGTTCAAGAATTTACAGAGGAACTGATGAAGAACAGAGACTAAACAGATTGCCTTCCATTTTGATTAAATGCTCAAATCTACTGAATTACAAATATGTTTTATTATCGTTACTTATAAAAGCGCATCTACACTATTTGTACAAAACGTGATCAATTACAACCGTTGGATCAATGTGGATTGAATGACTTGTGTTGTTCCACGTGTCTCAGCTTAATCGCATTTTCACTTAATGATACAAACACGTCTTCTTCTCCAAATGAAAGCTCCTGAATAATCTTCTTTTGTTCTTCAGTGCCATGAGTCAAGCCATCATCAGAATCATCACATTTTACAACCATCATGCCTGCATTGTTGGAATCTTCAGTATCATTCATTAGTTCATTATGAGACTTCAACACCCCCACCCCACCCCCGTCAAGATGAGCACGCCACAGGCTCATCTTGGACAGGAGGAAATGAAAAACATGCGATCCAAGGGCTTTAGTAAACAAGTCAGCCAGTTGCAAGTTAGAGGAGAATGCAATGGCAGAACCAAACCATTTTTGTACTGATCTTGTACTACATGACAATCCACCTCAATGTGTTTAGTACGCTTGTGAAATACAGGGTTGGTCGTGATCTCCAAAGCGGCTTTGTTCTCACAATATAACGGAATGGAAAGTGAAGGAACAATCTGAAAATTTGACAGTACATAAGTAATCCATTGCAGCTCACAGACATCCATTGCCATGGCTCTATATTCAGCCTCAACAGATGAACAAGCAAAGGTAGGCTGCTTCTTGGTCTTCCAAGAGATTAAACTTGTCCCAAGAAACACATAATAACCTGTCAAGGAGTGACGAGTGGACTTACAACTTCCCCAATCTGCATCACTATATATGGTTAGATTGCAAGAAGCTGCACTGGAATAGAATAAACCAAGATGCTGAGTGCCTTCCAGGCACCTGAGGACACGTGTGGTAGCATGCCAAAGTGATGGGGACTGTGAACGAATTGACAGATTTGTTGGACTACATATTGAACATCAGGTCGTGTATAGCTGACTGTATTTCTCCGGGTTGTTGTAAAGAGGAGTCTGATCCTGATCAGTTGCATCAAATTTAAATCCACACGGTAGAGGTGTTGAAGCAGGATGACAGTTGAGATGAACAGAATCAGTCAGGAGATCATGGACGTATTTCCTTTGATTGATATAGATCCCTGCCTTGGACTTGGCAATCTCCATCCCTAGAAAGTATCTAGTTGTCCCCATATCTTTTATAGTGAAGGCAGCGTCCAGATATGTCTTGACATTCTCCAATTCAGACAAAGAGTTTCCAGAAAGTAGCACATCATCAACATATACTAATAGAATCAGTTGATGAGTAGGTTTGGACAATGTAAAAAGGCAAGGATCATGATAAGGTTGAACAAAACCATATGCCTATAACTTACCTGTGAACTCGATGTTGCATTGCCTTGATGCTTGCTTTAATCCGTACAAAAACTTGAGTAAACGACATACTTGACCCTTCTTGACTTTGTGATAACCAAGAGGGGGATGCATATAGACTTCCTCATCCAAGGAGTCGTGTAAGAAGGCATTGTTAACGTCTAATTGGTGGACTTCCCAACCCCATGCAGCAGATAATGCAAACATGATTCTAACCGTGATACTTTAGCAACCGGGCTAAAAATCTCAGAATAATCTTCTCCCTCCACTTGGTTATAGCCCTTGGCTTCAAGTCTAGCCTTATATCTATCCACACTGCCATCTTGCTTATATTTAACACGATATATACACTTTGATCCAATGGCTTTCTTCCCTTCTGGTAAAGAAGTAATGGTCCATGTTTTGTTTTGTTTTCTGAAGCAAACGGCTCCTGTTCCATTGCAGTAATTCATTTAGCATCTTTCTGCGCAGCAGTGAAGTTCTTTGGTTATCTTACACTAGAGAAATTGGTAGCATAGTCACAATGAGAAATTGTGAACGAATTAGCCGAATCTAATATTGATTCTGATTGGGAGGAAGCAGAGGCATTATATGTCTGAAACATATAGAAATCTTCCTGCTAGGCAGGTGTCTTGATAGTTCTTATGCTTCGGCGAACATTATTTCTTCCATCCACATCAGTAGTTTTGGGAGCAACAGGCTCAACACATATTTCATCAGACATATCAATTTCAGAAACTTCAACCCATGTGTTAGTTGGAGAAGCAGTATCTGATGGAAGGAGATCACTTGATGGCAGAGCACTTAATGGCAAAGAAGTAGTTGTTATATCATCTTCATATGGTATATCATCATTCAACCAAAGAAACATATGCATTGTCTGTATCATCAAAATCAGCAACAGAAGAGAACTTTTCTTCAATAAAATTCACATACAAGAAACAACAATACTTCTAGAATGAGGGAGATAAATTTTGTATCCTTTCTTATTTGAACGGTATCCAACAAAGATCCCTTTGAAGGACCTCTAATCTAACTTGTACTTGCTTGGATTATGATTAACCATGAAGCATGTACATCCAAACACTCTAAGATTTGTAAGATCAACCTGTTTGTGAAATAGAGCTTCACAAGGTGACTTCCACTTCAACATTCTACTTTGCCATCTGTTCAAAAGATAAGATTCCGTGAGAATTTCCTCTCCCCAAAACATCTTTGGCAGCTGTGCTTGAAAAAGAAGGGCTTGGGCAACCTGCAACAAGGTTTGATGTCTTCTTTCAACCAGGCCATTCTGTTGTGGAGTGTAAAACACAACTCCTCTGATGCAAGATTCCATTAGCTTAAAGAATGTTAACACTCTATCATTTACAAACTTAGTGCCATTATCTAACCTGAACATTTTTATCTGTTTGTCAAACTATGTTTTCACCATCAGAACAAACCCCTCTATCATACTGAAAACTTGATCCTTATGTTTGAACAAAAAAGTCCAGATACACCAACTACAATCATCCACCAATGTAAGGAAATATTGGCATTTAGTTATTGACAGGATTCTGTAGGGTCCCCATATATCCATGTGGACCAATTCAAAACAACTATCTGTTCTGTGGACCAATTCAAAACAACAATTGTATTTATAACTGCACAAACTTTAATGGACTTATTAACTACTGAAAATGTTTTGCATACATCTGATGAAGATTGCAAGCAATAGTTCAGCTTGGTGAGTGCCTTCTTCACAGCATCAGGACTAAAAGAATTTTAATTCAGCGTGTTTCCTACAGAAAGTACTTCCCTTGTCTCAATGTCCTGCAACACACATTCATCAGGAAAGAAATGAAAACTCAACTGTGAGTCTTTTGTCAATTTGCGCACTGACAGGAGGTTGTATTTGAAGCAAGGCATATAAAGAAAAGACTTTTAACAAGAGTTTTTCTGACAATAGCACATCACCATAACTTCTAACAGATTTTGTAGTTCCATCTAGCAGCCATACGGGTGTATAAGAATTGAAGCTGTGCACCTTAGATAAGGCATTCCAATTTATGCACATATGATTTGTTGCTCTAGTGTCGACAATTCATTCATCTGCAGTAATATTTGTGGCCTTAATATAACACACTGAATGAAAATATTTGTTACCTGCAAAGTCACTGAAATGTGCCATGTTCACCATCATTTTTCCATCATTGGCTATTTCTTTTCCTTTAGATATTCTCTCCAGCTCCTTCTGCATACTTCCCATCATCTCATAAAGGTTTCCAAGTTCTCTGTCGTTAGTCTCCAGTGGTGTATCTGCACACTTGTTATCATTAGACATCATGACTTGATTTGCAGAATGATTCTGTTGCTGCCCCTTTCTTTGATCAAACCAACCGTCTGGATACCCCTTCAATTTGAAACACTGATCAATCGTGTGGCCTGACTTTGTACAATGATCACATTTAAGCATTGTTTTATCAACTCGTATATCACTCCATCTTGTTGGGTACAATTTCAATTTAAAGCATGCCTCTATAGTATGTCCTGATCTTGTGCAATGGTTGCACTTTAAGTGGCTCTTATCAACTCTCATTCCTCCCTTTCCATCCTTTTTCCAATTTCCACCTCGAGTCATTAAGGCAACATTCAAATTATCCTGTCCAGAGGCAATGCTTGTACTAACTTGTCTCTGTTTTTCTGCAGCTGCTACAAAATTGTACGCCTAATCAATATCAGGTAATGGATCTGTACGGATTATATGTCCTCTTTCATTCTCAAACACATTATTTAGTCCCATCAGAAAATTCATCACTTTATCTTCATTGTCTCGCTTGGTCAACACGATTCCAAACTCTCGATCAACATACGGAATTGGTCTCAACAATTAATATTGGTCCCAAAGTCCCTTCATTTTACCATAAAATTCATAGATGCTCATATTTCCCTACCTCATTACACTCATATTTCTTTTAAGTTCAAACAGTTGTGCCAAATTCGTTGCACCGAATCTCCTTTCAAGATTCTGCCACAATATTCTTGCATCAGATATAAACATGTAGGTTTTCATCAACTCCGACTGCATTGAACTTCTAAGCCAAGAACAAACAAAGTTGTTCGCCCTCTTCCACCTCAGATACATAACCAATTCCTCACTCGGTTTAGTCAGTTGCATACCTGAACTATCTGATCCATGGACCTGCAGTTGCTCCTCCAACAAATCATCCATCTGCTGCTTGAGCTTCATCACCAATAGCTCCTTTTGTTTCTCAATTTAACTAATTGTCATTTTTCAATCGTCGCTTCTCAAATCCCTTGCATTTCACATTTTCAATCGGTGAATATCATCACGCTTTTGTTACTGATATGTAGCTCGCTCTGATACCATCTTGAAATCAATGAAAATCGGTTACTTGTGTTGTTCCACGTGTCTCAACTTAATCGCATTTTCACTTAATGATACAAACATGTCTTCTTCTCCAGATGAAAGCTCCTGAATAATCTTCTTTTGTTCTTCAGCGCCATGAGTCAAGCCATCATCACAATCATTTCATTTTACAACCATAATGCCTGCATTGTTGGAATCTTCAGTATCATTCATCAGTTCATTATGAGAATTCACCTGTATATATTTAATTATTAGTTACTAATGAAAGAGCGAAATGCCTTTAAACAAAAGAGGCCCATGGAGAAAGCTGATAGAGATCCAACCTTTTTCAACAGAAACATGAACTATGGGGTTGAAATCCTTCAAGGAATCACAACAAAGCTCAACAAATAATTTCAAAGAGTATACATTTTCGTCTGGAGGAATCAAAAAGTTGGCCGACAATAAATCCTCAGTTACCATACGACCATCATTTAACGTCAAACTACCAACTCCTGCCAGCACAAGATTCTTGCAAAACTAAAATACTGAGATTCAGTTAGGTAAAGCCAAAGCACTCCTAATGGCATTACCCGAACAAATAAAAGATTCAGAATTAGATGAATATATACTTCATCCTCAGTTAGTAGCCGAGGCAAATACCTCATAACAGCGCCTTTTAGCCCACTAACCAGTACATGCGACTTGCTTAACCTGAAATTGAGTAACAAAACTTCTACTGTTCCGTCTCGTTTCCAGCGGCTTTACCATAAGTCTACCAGGAAAGCTCATCGGCGACATATTATCGCCGTTACTAAGGAAAAAGCTACTCCAATGTAGTTTTTGCGAGTAACTAATGGAGGAAAGAGAAATGACAGTCATTGAAGAAGCATAGAAAGAGCTGCGATTGGTGTACGTTATGAGAGGAAAATGAAGATTCCATACCTGGTATTAGCGCCGAGTAACTTCAGTCGAGAAGACGCGGGATGTGGATGCACGGAGGAAGCGCAGTCGTGCGCATGGACCCAGGCCCTTTGGCCTTCCCGGTGGGCTAACCGAGCACAATTGACCCGGCCCGGCCCTCCGTGCCACTTGCCGCCCTCCGGCCACCCTCCGGGTTACGCTGGGTCCAACACGGTTCATGCACGGTTGACCAGCCAGGTTGGACCTCTGGGTCGATGAATTTATTTTTTCAATTTGGTAATTTTTTATTTCATTTCGTGTAACGAATATTATATTAAAAAAATTATTTTTATAAATTTTGTAACAAGTCTAAATTTATCAATCTTTTACCAAATTACAAAT
>JAOWBN010000481.1:0-14941 GCA_028565015.1 Pinguicula moranensis | reverse complement strand
CTTCGCCGGATCTCGCTCTCGGCCGCCGTCGCCCTATTCTGACGCCCTCCTCCCCAGCTCCTCCACCGCATTCGAGGTTATCTGACGACAGGATTCATAAACCCACAGTCGGATTTCTTTTCACACGATTTGGGCAGTCATTTTTGCCTCGATCAATGGCGGCGAAGGAGAATCAACCGTGTCGGGGCTGGCGGAATCACCCGCGTTGGGTCTTGGTTCATCGGCGGCGTAAAAATTCAAAAAGGAGAAGGCAGGAGCGGCGGAATCACCTCGAATCTTGCCTGGGTCGACAGCGGCGCACGGTGTAGGAAGCTAAGGTTTCGGGGGCATTTCAGTAAAACGACCGATTGTTATCTCGTTTCAGTGTAATCCACGGTTTCGAACGCAGATACCAAACAACTATTATCCATATTGGTAATCCCGACATGTTAATACCAAACAAAGGACAAAAAAAAGTAATCCGCTTAAACTCTAAGTAATCTGCAAAGCTAGATTACTAAAATTCGGCTACCAAACGGACCCTTAGAGAAGTAAAGTGGTTTTGTTTTGACCTCTTGATGAAAATCAAATAAACCTATTTATTCACAATGATTTTATACTTGTTATAATTATAAATGACTCGTTTTGATAATTTTTATTGAAAAAATAATATAATTTTCACTTGAGTTATTTTATAAATATTTAGGTGAATTCATTGAAAAATGTTTATTCGCCCAAGAGAATAAAAAACGTGAAGCCCACATGGTGAAAAATAGGAGTCTTGATTTTGTTGGGAGAGTACACGGCATGAGAATAAACAAAGAGAACAAAAGAAAAAAAAAAGACAGGAGAAAAAGAAGGTCACATGAAGAGAAAACATTTAGTCGAGCGTCAGTTGTCCCAGCGGTTTCGTCGTTCCTCAGGGCTTGCCTAGAGGTCAGGGGATTGAATCCGCTGGGCAACACTGGTGCGGGCGCTTGACACCCGTGGATTAGTCGGAGGGCCCATTGGGCCCGAAGGATACCGTGGTAGGGGCCCGCAATTGCGAGTTGTCGGCTGACCCACTAAACCAACGTACGGCACTGAGGCTCTGATTACCTACCAAAAAAAAAGAGAAAACATTTAAGAAGTAGGCAGCCACTTGGAGAGAAGAAAAAGGTCAGGCGCAAAAGAGGAAAAAATCAGAAAACAAAGTGAAAAGTCACACCTCACGCCGAAAGCAAGAAAAGGAAAAGTGAAAGAGCCGTGAAAATTGACATGAAGCGCCGCACACATAGAAAAAAATCAGTATGCAGCCGCATAGAAGAAACATATGTGCTGAAAAAAGTAGAAGAATTAAAGAGGTAGGGTTGGTTACTTGAAGGATATAAATGGGGGAGGAGCTTCCTATGGAGTAGAGAGAAAAATTCACGCAGAAAACAATCTCCTCTAGTGGATAGAGAAAAAAAATCAGAGGAACAAAGAAGAGCCACAGAATGAAGTTTTAGAGCTGCAGTGCACTGCAAAAAAATCTTGAAGAAAAACCTTCAGTGGATCGTGAGCAAAATTGGGAGCGGGAGAGCAGCCGTTTATACAATTCAGAGAGGGGGAGAGTTGGGGGAAGCCGCAGAAGCATAAAAAAAATCGGGGGAAGAATTTTTCCTGGGCGTAAAAATAGAAGGCTACGCAGGAAGTTGAGAAGAAGCAATTGATGAGGAAGGAAGGGTCAACAACAAAAGAAAAAGAGTTGAAGAAGAGAGTTCACGCGCAAAGAATAAAAAAGGAGAAAAGAGGAGTAATAAAAAAAAGAGAAAGAATTGATAAATAGGGTTGACGTGGATGAAGAATTCTGAAGGGAGAAGAAGTGTGCGTTTGATTTGGAACAATTTTCACCATTAAATTGTTAAGGATTTCATCTTGGATTGGATTGCTTCTTTAGGGAATTTCTCTGAATTCTTTAGTTTTAATCATATTTTTATTGTTTAAATTTATGTGGTGTTGTTCCGAATTAAATGTGTAGCTAATTTATTTTTATACTCCTAAGTTGACAGATGAGTGACTGGTTTTCGTAAATTAATGTGAGTTTCATCTTTTGGTTATTTGTGGTTAGTCTCTTTGACAAATTAAATTGGTAAATGCATGTGATTTACTTTGGCCGAATAAATTATGTGAAATACAATTAACTAATATCGACCCTATACACTAAAAAATGCTCTCTTCTCTCTCTATGAAATTCTCGCCGGAGTAACCCTCTTCGCCGGATAGTCTACCTACGGAGTGGCTTTTTCTATACCGTTCGGGTGCGCTCGACGGTAGGGCTGCTTCCGTCTTGGTCTACTGATCCTGGTTGGAGGTGTTGGAATGACAGCTTCTTCGTCTAAGATGATGCGAATTGATGAAGTGCCAGAAGATACAAATGACGACTGGACAACAGTCTCAAAATCTCCCCGTAAAGTGTTAGAGACTGCTAAAGTAACTCAGACGAAATACTTACCCAGTTATGTTGCTAAGCTCCGGGCTGATTCGATATCATATTACTTCAGTAATTTTCCTCCTTCCTGGAAGAAAGGTGAGATGTGGTTGGCCTTTTCAGCATTTGGCCAAGTAACTGATGTGCACTTGCCAAGACAAAAGACAGAGAACACACCCTTATTCGGTTTCGTTAGATTTCACAAGCACTCTGTGACTGATTCGACCTTGGAGAAGCTGAAAGGAGTTTGGGTGGGTTCCTACAGATTACGAGTCAGCCTGGCTCGGCTCCCTGAATCTGTAATTGAAGAAAATGACAATGCTCAGCAACTAAAATATTCATTGGCGATGAATGAGGACCACCTAATCCATAATAAAGCTGAACATCCGGTAATCTCAGTTCAGTTCTCTCCAGATCCTAAAGCTGTGAAATGGCTGGATACTTGTCTAATTGGAGTCCCAGCACCTATAATGGACTTAGCAACACTAAACAAAGTACTGGTTGATTCTGGATACGAGGGGGGCTCAGCTGCTCGACTAGAAGGAGGTGAAGTATTACTAAAGATGAAATCTACAGAGGACCAAATGAGATTGGTAGAAGATCATGCAGTGATTCAACAATTAGGCCTCCACTCCTTGAGACTATGGAGGTTGATCAATGGTAAAATGGCAAGACCAGCGTGGGTTCGCATCAGAGGCACACCACTCCATTGCTGGTATGAAAATTTTTTCCAAGAAATTGCAGGAAAAATTGGGGCCTTGGTAAAAATTGACGAAAAAACAATCCATCAATCTGAGATGCAATATGGCAGACTACAGGTGCTTACGTCGGAAAGTACTCTGATCAACATGGCAATAGAAATTGTGACAAAGGATGAAAAGTTCACTATCCAGGTCATAGAGGAAAGCAATGTGGCTGACAGCCAGAGAAGAGGGAAATTTAACCCTTGGATGCGAAGGGGAATCAACTCCCGTAAGTTAAATGAAGAATGGCCTGAATTATCCAAAGTACTGCCTCTGAAGGATATACAGAAACAACCGGGAAAAGAAGATATCTCACAACATATCGACGGAAATTGCCCGGCCGGAAACCAAGCCAATCAGTCAACGGTGGCTACAGCAGAAAGAACTATTGAGTCCCATAGCCCTGACAGGCTAAACATAGATGCAGAGTACGGACCAATAGATGTTATACAAAAAGAGATAAATCCTGTGCTGATCAGTGAAGAAACTGTAGAGCAAGAAAAGCTGAAAGAGGGAATTAATGAGTCAACTAACCAGAGTGTCTCAATTAATGCGATACTGGAAGAAAGAATACAACATATCTCTCCTCAGTCAAGGCAGGCTGAAGAATCAAATGGTCAACACGACGATACGGTAAGTGCAGAGGAACGAAAAAAGGAGATTGTGGAAGAAATTAATGCTTTGGGCCTTAGTAGACATGAATTATTACAATCTGGGCTGGGGTCGAAGAATAAAAATGAATTGGGCCGACTAGGTCCCTTCTCATCGCTTTTAGCAAAGCAACACATAAACGTGACGAGCCGAAACAACTTATTATTGGAGCTCGGCGAAATGGTTCATACCATGAATACTCAAGGATCGGGAACTGGTATTTCAGTCGAGCCTGTCCTGACAGCATCTTCCCAAAGCTCCGACCCTTTTAACATTATGCCCCTGCTATGTCTATCCCCTACATCACTTGCTGAGAAGAAAAAGGAAACATACATCAGAGGTAATCCTGTAGAACACTCGGTGGTGAAGCTAAGAGAACACACCAGACGTATACAAGAAGGGAGTACTCCAAATTCCCCCGAGAAACCTATTGGAATTCTAAGCAGAGCTGAGGAAATTGTTGATTTTGCAATTGAGCTTGGGGTGACACTAAATTCCCCGAGAGAAGATCTACAGTCCCGGATAGATTATATGCAACAAAGAGATGAACAGAAGAAAGCCTCAGTAGGTCAGCCTGTTTAATCATTTCATTACATTCACACAAAAAAAAAAAAATGCATATCGTCTCATATAATGCCCGTGGAATCAACACTTTAGTAAAGAAAGGGGAAATCCGTGAAATAGTGAAAAACAACAAGGCTGATTTTCTATGCATTCAGGAGACAAAAATGAGAAAAATGAGTAGGTGGCAAGGTCGTCAAATATGGCCCTTTTCAGGTTTTGATCTTGTGAGTTGTGATGCAATTGGAAGCTCCGGCGGATTATGTTGTATTTGGAAATCCTCAGTTTTTAACAAGGTGAGACATTGGTCAAGTGCAGGAATTTTGGGAGTTGAAGGATTCTGGGGTGAAGAAAAGATTCTGGTCACTATCCTAAATGTATATGCCCCATGTTCGAGAAGGCAGAGACAACTGTTATGGTTGGATATCTTAAAGCAAATAAACTTGGATACTTCCAAAAGATGGTGTGTGGTAGGTGATTTTAACGCAGTACGATATCAATCAGAAAGAAGAAGTAATGCAAGCCCCTCAATACCAGACCTGTCAGCTTTTGACAAGTTCATTACTGATGCTAAACTAGTGGACTTACCCCTGCAAAGAACAAGATACACTTGCATATCAAGAGGAGGCATGTGTGCTAGTAGGTTGGACAGATTCCTACTGACCGAAAATTGGATGACACAATGGCCTGATCTCCAGCAATATGGACTTAACAAAGGCTTATCTGATCACAGGCCGATATTGTTAAAAGTGGACGTTGTGAACTGGGGTCCAAAAATCTGCAGATCCATGAACTGCTGGGACAAAGTGGACGGCTTTGCTGACCTTGTAAGAACTGAATGGCAAGCTATGGTTGTAACTGGAAGCAGCAGCTATACACTTCATGAAAAACTGAGATTACTAAGAAGAAAATTAACAATATGGAACAAGGAGGTTTTTGGCTCAGTGGATGCAAGACTGGCAGAATTAAAGGAGCAATTAAAGATGCTGGATGAACAAATGGAAGTAAGAGAGGCAACCGATTCAGAGAAACAACAGAGAACAGATCTCATCAACAATCTACAAACCCAGATGCGCAGCAAAGAAACAATATTATACCAAAAGGCAAGATCAAAGTGGATCACAGAAGGAGATGGGAACACAAGTTTTTTCCATTCGAAAGTGGAAAGTAACAGGAGAAATAATTATATCAGAGGCCTAAAAATTAATGGATCGTGGATAGATGATGTCCAGGGTCTGAAAGCAGAGATTACGGATCATTTTGCTAGACACTATGAAGCTGAAAACTGGACAAGACCATCCTTGAATCTGCCAGCAATGAACAGGCTAACTGAGGCTGACAATGCTCTTCTCACTGCCACTTTCTCTGAAGATGAAATACAAGAAACTGTGTGGAGCTGCTCTACCTCAAAAAGTCCGGGACCGGATGGCTTCAATTTCTACTTCATTCAAAATCATTGGGATACCTTGAAGTCTGACTATATAAGATTCATACAGGACTTCCATCAAAATGGCAGGCTATCAAAAGGTATGAATTCCACCCTTATTACACTAGCACCGAAAATCCATAATCCACTCATCATTGACCACTACCGTCCAATATCCCTAGTCACTAGTGGATATAAGGTGTTGGCAAAACTCCTGGCAAACAGAATGAAAAAGATAATGCACAAGGTGATCTCAAACTGTCAAACAGCATTTATTCAGGGGCGTTATATTCTTGATGGGATTATGGTAGCTCAAGAACTGATACACTCAATGAAAAGTACAAGAAAGGGTGGATTTTTGTTTAAAGTGGACTTTGCAAAAGCTTTTGACACTGTAGATTGGGGATTTCTTTTTCATATGATGAGAAAGTTAGGTTTTTGTCATATGTGGGTTGAATGGGTTAAAGAATGTGTCACTTCAGTACATGGAGCAGTATTATTGAATGGTAGCAGCGCGGGTGAATTCAAATTCAAGAAAGGTTTGAGACAAGGTGATCCTCTTTCACCTTTTCTCTTTTTAATAGCAGCTGAAGGATTGAATCTGTTGTTATGCAGAGCAGTGTCTATTGGCCGCCTCAAAGGAATAAGATGTGGGAAATATTTCATAACACACCTTCAGTATGCAGACGATACACTACTTTTCATTGAAGGCAAGCAAGGAAATGTGGCTGTGATGAAGGCAATTCTTCGGATCTTTGAATTGATATCAGGTTTGACAATAAATTTCTCTAAAAGTCGACTGTATGGCGTCAATGTGAGCTCTGATAACCTTGAAAGACAAGCTCAGTTATTAAACTGTAAGGCTGGAAAGATGCCCTTTAAGTATTTAGGTCTCCCTCTTGGAGCAAATCCGAACAGACTGAAACTATGGGAGGAAATGCTGGATGGTATTAAGAAGAAAGCTCAATCATGGAAAAATCAGCAACTATCTTTTGCAGGAAAGACAACTCTGATCAAATCTGTATTGGCAAGCCTCTCTACATATCACCTGTCAATATATAGAGCACCTAAAGCAGTGATCAAAGCCATAGAAAAAATCTTATCAAACTTCCTGTGGAAAACGAATCAAAG
The DNA here is from genome assembly GCA_028565015.1 of Pinguicula moranensis. NCBI lineage: Eukaryota > Viridiplantae > Streptophyta > Magnoliopsida > Lamiales > Lentibulariaceae > Pinguicula > Pinguicula moranensis. The sequence goes on along the minus strand of JAOWBN010000481.1, from coordinate 8,001 downwards.
CAGGAACAAATCTATCCACTGGATAAGCTGGAAAAAACTGTGTCAGAGTAAAGCTGAAGATGGGCTTGGTATAAAGGAAACTCAATGGATGAACAAAGCTCTATTAGCCAAATGGTTGTGGCGTTTGAGAACAGAGCCTGACAGTCAATGGTGCCAGATAATTCGATCCAAATACTATCATGGTATGGATCATTTGAGTGACTGGTCACTAATTACAATGCCACAGGAAATCTCCCACACTTGGTCAGCCATATGGAAAAGCTCAAAGGAAGATTGGTTTAATAAGAGTATGAAACTTACCACAAGACAGGGCGATCAGACATTGTTTTGGAGATACAAATGGGCTGGCAATGAGATTCTAGCTTTGAAGTATGAGAAGTTGTACAGGATAAACAACCAAAAGCACATTCGGATTTATGATCTGATAAGCAACAGGACAGGGGAACTGGTATGGAATTTAAGCTTCTGCAGACAACTAACAGTTCGAGAGCAACTCCTTCTGCAAGATCTAACTCTGCACTTAAGATCAACATACACTAGGAAAAATGAGCCGGATTACTGGAGCTGGCCAGATGGTGAAAATGGCAAATATACAGTGTCTTCTGCTTATAAGATAATATGCAGAGAACACAATCAGACATCCTCTTCAAATAAAGGGCTGGTATTAGTTTGGGGTAAAGTTCCACCAAGGAATATCCAAATGTTTGCCTGGAGAGCACTACAAAATAGAATTCCAACTATGTCAAACCTGATGAAGAGAGGTCTCAGCTTTGATCCGATTTTACAACAATGTGTTCAGTGTGCTCTTACCTGTGAAACAATATCACATTTGTTCCTAACTTGTTTTTATGCATGGGAGATCTGGGGAGCAATATACGAATGGTTTGGTATGTGCTATGTGGGTCATTCAGACATCATGATACACTTTCAAATGCATATGGGATTGGTGAAAGGAATTACAGAGGGGGATCCTTGGAAAGCACTATGGCAGGCGGTGATCCACGGAATCTGGCGGGAGCGGAATGCTATTCGTTGGGATGCTGAAACAGATTCAATCTCCACATTAGACTGGATCAAAGTGAGCACGTGGCAATGGTTAAGAGCGCACGACAAAGTCTCTTCAGCGCACTCCATATCTGAATGGCTACGATTCCCTACATTATGTCTGAGATTTTCCTGGGATGTGCACTGATTTGAGCCAGAGTTTAGTCAGTTAAGGTTTGTCTTTGTGTGTTCGAGGTTCTGCTCCAGTTTGTAATAGATCAATGCTGTATATGTATCTTACCTGGTAGGCGATTATGGCCTTTTATTAATGCAATTTCAATTACCAAAAAAAAACTCTAATCTTACATTCTTACCAGTTACCCACTTCAGTAACAAGTATCTAAAATATGTTCCATCATCAAAATATGAGTAATAACACATTTTATAAATATATATACAAAACTACAAAAAAAATTGAAATAACATGTTGAAGGGTCCGAATCGCCTGCATCATCGCTGAGTTTGCAAAAAAACACCAAATTTTCACTCATTGCACATTTTCAAGAATGAAAATAACATCAAACTTTACCCAATCCTGTTCCCACCACATTTTTTACAAAAATGCACTTGAGCAATGAATATCAGAATTTCGATCATGATTCCAGTCAGACGTATCACATTATACAACCACACTTGCTAGTGAAAATTATGCTGGACGTAATCAAATGGACTGAGTAGAAGAATAATACAACTTTTTTGAAATCTGGAACCAGTAGTAGAGACTGAGTCATGAATCCAAACATGTAACGAAAGATGATCGTGGGAGGATCACTGGGGCGAGGATTCTGTGCAATCATTTCTGACGGCTAACGAACAACTTGACTTCCTTACCAACGAATTGCTCAGAAGCGGTTTCAACAGAAAAATCCCATACAGCGCAGAAAAAAAGTAGACCGAGCATGCATCTCAAGGGTTCCTCTGTTTCTTTCTTTTGCAAGCAATTGGATGCAATCAGAACGTGAGTAATATATGAAGGAAGGTCACCCAGATTCCCTTATAAGGAGGGCACAGTTTTATTTGAATGAAGGGAAAATGCAGTGCGCAGATGAAGGTGTAATGCTACAGACTGAGATAATATCCTTCAAATCTTTACTACCACTATTTTCATACCTTAATTTCTCAGGAAGAACGTGCAGGAACAAACCCCAATTTGAAAAAGTAGTTTTTAGGTAGTTCAAGCCACAGACACGACTTCCACATGATGAGGGACTAAGTATCTGCCAGAAGCGCATGACGAGGCTCTTCTTCCTTAAATATTAACATGTAACTACTTGAGAGGAGAGTCGCATCCTATTCGCAGACAAGCATTCAAAAGAAGGCATCTAGCAGTAGGCAGCTGGGATCGACAATCTATCAAATTGAAGACCCCACAGAAGCGCATTGAATGCCGTAACAGAAGTGAGAAGATGCAGAAAACCATGAAGCAGGACCAGGTAGGGACCTCCAACAAAAACAAAATTTAAGGCTTAGACATTTTCCCAATATCTCCAATTTAAGATGCCATGAAAAGGAATTAGATCCATTTGCATTATGCAACAAAAGCTGGAAAGGCAAATTAGCGAATACGGATAAAGTAACTAACTTACTACTCAAGTAGTAAAGACAACCAAATCCATGTGCCGAAGACAAGGGCATCCCCCCACTTAAATAGCTGTTACTAAGTCCAAGCACCGGCAAACACAAAATCGAACCTTCTTCACAAAATAAAAATTACTAGAAGTCCATCGAGATTCAGCTCCTGCTTCTGCGCCTTTCTCTGACACCATTCCTGTATTATCCACACAAAATGCAAAAATGAGCATAGAGTAGTAAATACAAACACTCATGTGGATCGAATTTCATAACTCAGAAAACATGTATAGTGCACATCAACATCAATAATCCTTGTTAGGGAGAAGTATAGACCAGTGTAAGAGTTTATCTTTGAACTTGGTAAAAAAAAAGTAACTAGTATCAAAGCAAATCTGGAATCAACTGGAAAAATATATAAAATGGCTCCTAGGCCAGTTTTGGCCTATCACAACAACAATCCCTCATCCTCACAGCATTCTCAAATAACTTGAGGTACAACACACCTAAATGATTTAGTTTAAAGGTTTTAAACAATAGTCCTTCGAGAGACAAAGGCATAACAAGACTTTACCCATTGGCATAGAGAGCATCGTCTCGTCCACGATACGGTGGTGACCGGCTGTAGCTGCGGCCTCTGGGCGAAACACTCCGACGGCGTGGGGAACGGCCACGTGGGCTGTAACTCCTATGCAGGAAAATATCAGAATCAGATAGATGCTAATAATTTCAGGTAAGTTTGTGCTCAGTAGAAAAATTAATATAACAGTCAAATAAATCACTTCCTCTCCTAAAAAATGGCATCTCCAGTGGACTGTAAGCTTACAAGCTCCTTCTGGTATGTTTAAACATTACCTCCTACCATAGCTTGGGCTTCTTCGGTACCTAGGCGGACTGCGACTCCTACGCTTCCCAGAACCCCCACGCATTCTGCACTCACGAGCAAAATGACCAGGCTCACCACATTCATAACATTTCAGATCAGAACTACCACGGCCACGACCCCCGCCACGTCCACCACCACCACCGCCACCACCTCCACTTCCACCCTTAGAGTTATGTGAGAGTTCAACTCTCCAGCCATTTTTACCTGTTCCACAGCAAATTGTCGTAAGATCCAGCAACAATGGCCAATAAAGCTACTATTTCAATTAATTCCGAAAAGAATAAGGGGGGAAGCAATAAATCTCAAATGACTCAAAACACTAGTACCCGAAGATGGTAATACAAATCCAACTATTCCATAGCTAACTCAACAAAAGAGAAAAACAAAGCAAAATAAAAGGCATAAGCTAAAAGAAATTGTTAAAAATAACATTCCAGGAACAAGTTAAAATAATACATTTCAAGAATAACCCAGAACAGATTAATTACCATCAATTTCCCGAATAGCATCTTGGGCATCTCTTCGGTCATCAAAATCAATAAAAGCATAACCAGGGGGCCTTCGGGCTACCCACACACTGAAAAAAAAAGATTCAAATAAAAAAGGCTGAAAAAGATTATAATACCAAGATAGAAAAAGAATAAATGCCCAATCAATGTTAGTCTGACTTACATGTACAATGCTTTACTACTAAATATTCTTTTATTTGGCAAGCCACTACTACTAAATATTCATTCTTTGAGTTAATAAGCTTTTGCTTGTTCTCAACTATATTTGTGCCATTAAGAATGACGCCAGGGCAAGCACAACTCAAAAAGAGTGAAGCAGCAAAATTGACCAGGTTCACCAATTTCATAACATAAGGGTATAAAACAAAATTCCATTAAAATTACTTTTGTAAAGCACTTAGTTGTTTCCGTTAACAATATAGTGAAACAAAATTCTCCCTTTCCAACACATTGTCATTTTTCATCAACTAGTGGTCTCTCCCATGGACCAAAGTGAGTTAAACCCAAGAATAGCCATTTCAAAAAGGTTACCTTCTGATAACTCCAAATACGCGAAACTCATCCTCAAGCTCTCGCTCTGTGACACGAGGATCCAGATTTCCAACATACACCCTTGACATCTTGAAGCAAATTTCCAACCTAAGAATAGTCAGAGATGCAACAGATCACATACACTGCCAAGTTGGCAGATATACAAAACAAAAAATTATTCTCACACACTGCCGAGGAAACTACAAAGTATTAAATCCATAACTACAATGCATCCTCGATTGAATATCGTAGAAAAATTGCAATCCAGTTCAATACTAATAAATACAAACACATAAGAAAAAAAATCTCCATTAACAATAAAGAGCGAAGATTATTCTCCTCGCGGGGACCGAAATCACTGAAATAATTACGCATTTTCGGTAGTGACTACCTGAAAAGTAAAACCTCGTTGAAGTGGGGAAAACCCTAGATTGATGAACGCTGAAACTGAACAATGCTGTACAAGCTGGGTCTTTTCTTTTAACCTCGTTAAATAGGAAGTAGTTGGGTTCTGGAAATTACTGTACGGCCCCTGATTTTTTATTTGGGCTTTAGTTTAGAGTAATATATGGGCTATTGGATTCAAAGGACCAAAACAAAGGATGAAAATATTAGCTTTATACTATGATTTGGAATAGGCCTGACCGCTTATACAACAATTTCGTGCCGCCCGTCGCCACATCCATTGAGGAATGCAGCACGGATGCGGATGAATAAGATTTTTTGGTTTGCGGAATTCGCATCCACCCACATAAGTTTGTTGCAAAAATAAGATTTTAAATTTCAAAATTGTGTTTTTGATTTTTATTTATTTATTTTATTTAAATACAAAATATATATGGGCAGATTCCGCAGGGTTCTGCATTCGCCCGCCCGCGTTTTTCATTTATTTTTTAAAGGCATATGTACTTATGTGGATTCAGTGGGATTCTACATCCACCCGCCCGCAAAATAATGCGAAATGCTCGACTTCCGCATTTACCCGCAAAATTTCGTGAAACTGACGGATGCAGAACAATATCCTTCGCGGGTGGATGCAGAATCGATGTTTCGGTTTCACATCCTTCGGGAGCAGAATGCGGAACTGGCTATTCCAATTCCGCCCGCAACGCTGGCCACCCCTAATTTGAAATTGTAAGGCAAAAAGGGTACCATGATTTCAGGTAATAAAATAACTAAAACGACAGGAACTCTCAAAACGAACAAATAAAAAGATCAGGGCGGATCCAGATTTTTTTTTTAAAGGGGGCTCAAAAAAAATTTAAGGTAAGGTCGTACAAAAAAAAAATTAGGGTGTGAGGGGGGAAATAAATTTTTTGAGGGGAATGAAATACATAGTATTAAAAAAATAATTTACTTGCTTATGAAAATTAATAATTTTATCTATTCAAATAATGATAAAAAAATAATAAAAGATACCTAATTTATTTAGACTAACTGATTTATTTTATACTACCTAATTTGTTTATATCGATATTTTTCAAAACAGATTTACACGAATAGAGTATATTCATTTATTAAACAGATAAAAAAACGTAAATAAATTTACATAAATCTTTTTTTATTTACTTTTTTTTTTTACAAGAAAAAAAAAATACCCAATGAAAATGGGGTGATGGGATGAGGGAGTGGGCTGGTCGGGCTAGGACCATGCCTAACCCCCTAGATCCGCCATTGAGAAAGATAATGAGTTCATTGGAGAATCAATGGATTCCCTACCCGATTTAAACTGTTGGCCAGGTAAGGTCTGGCGTTCTACTTGCAAGCTGTGTCGTACAGCGAGCCCGTGACTATGTGACAGAATTTTGGTGTCACTTTTTGCCTCTAACGGAATCTCTAGATTCTCCATTTTCGTTAAGTCGCGTCATGGGTCTTCTTCAATTCAAATGTAAGACGAAACCATGGGCGGAAAAGCGGGGGTTGCGGGCCCTAGACTTTTCTAATTCGTACATAAAAAATAATATATAAATATTTTCATTAAAAATTAAATTTCTAGTATATAAAGTAATTTTTCTATAAATAAATTTTTATTTTTAATAATTTCTAATAATATACATACACTTTCATAAAAGAGAAATGAATCATCCCGAATTAATACAATTCATGGTGGTAAAAAATTGGAAACACATAGTCTAGGATGTCGTATTCAATCTGCGATTGTAACAGTCCCCTGTGACTTTTCAAAAGCAGTGAACCAATTCCATGATTGAACATTGATCTTCTCAGCAACTCTGTCACAATCAAAAGTAACATCACGGAATCGGACCTCATTTCTCAAATTCCATATATTCCATGTAACACAGTGTCATATTATTTCCAAAAATCTCGCCCACGTCTCCTCATAACCATTCCCATATGTGCTGCGAAATGATCCAATGAATCTGCCTGTCCAATATACATATAACCCATCCAGTTGTATATCTCTGACCATAACGCATAGGAGAATCTACATGTGAAAAACACATGTGATGTGCTATACATCTCCCCACTACAAAAACTATATAGGCGTGTATCCGCTCAAAACGTCATACCACGATAGACAAGATTATCGACTGTATCAAGACGAGATTAAAGTAGCCGCCTAAAAATAAATTTTAATTTTATTATTATTTAAGTTAATAAATTATTTTGTTATCATCATTCATCCCAAAAAAAATACATAGCCCCCTAATTTTTTTTTTCACCCATATAATTTGTTTTTTTTTTGCATCCCAACAAACATTACCAAACAAAAAATAATTAAATTTTAATTTTATTATTATTAAAATTAATATTTTTTTATATTAAGTAGATAAATTATTTTGTGACCATCACCCATCCCAAAAAAATACATAGCCCCTAATTTTTTTTTTTCACCCATATAATTTGTTCTTTTTGCATCCCAACAAACATTACCGTACAAAAAAAATTCTTGATCAGGCAGTAGACGAAACCAATTCGACTTTGAGTTGCTACGTTGAGACATATTAATTCTTCTCACTCATTGTTTTGTGGTTGGTGAATAGTGAAGTGAAACCCACTCTATAAAACTTGTTTATATATTAGAGTAGCGAAGCCAGAGAAACTCAGTTGTCAGTAACAATGGCGGAGGACAAACAAGACGACAAGGAGGAAACCCTTACCCCTCATTGCTTGATATTACCCTATCACTACCAAGGCCACATCAACCCTATGCTCCAATTCGCCAAACGCTTAGTGCAAAAGGGACTCCAAACAACCATAGTATTAACCAAATACTTCGCGAAAAAGACGCCGTTTTCTTCCCCCATCATCGGCCTGGAGACCATCTCCGACGGATACGACGACGAAGGTCCACCGGAATTTGGACCGGAGTATGTGGCCCGATCAGAAGAATTCGGGAAAAGAACTCTGAGGGAAGCCATTCAGAGGATGGCCGATTCGGGCCTAGCCGTGGTTTGCATCATCTATGACCCATTTATCTCTTGGGTTCCAAGGGCGGCG
>JAOWBN010000470.1:0-11401 GCA_028565015.1 Pinguicula moranensis | reverse complement strand
AAATATATGAAAATAAACTTATGCGGGCGGATGCGAATTCTGCAAATCAAAAAATCTTCTATCCGCATTCCGCCCGCATAACTTTGCGAAATACAATTTTTCATCTGCATCTGCACCGCATTCCGCGCGGATGCAGAATTGGTGGATGCGGGCGCGAAAATTCCGCGCCCGCTACCCAAGGCTAATATACATTGAACATCCCTCCAAGAATATGAAAAGTTATAATTTAATATTTTTGGCAAAGACCTTCAAGTGTCCTTGACCATGACCTTTGATCAAGACCTTCAAGTATCCTTGACCATGACCTTCAAGTACACTTGACCAATACTTCATTATTCTATGACCAAGACTTCATCATTCTTTTGCCAAGACTTCACCATTCACATGGATTTGTCGCTTTAGTTGTGTTGGTGACATGAACTATGCTTGATTATTATTTGAGCCCATCTTGGCCTCTTTAGGATAAGCCCAACTCTCTTGGATTAGCCCATTTAGTGTTTCCTTGAAACGTTTGGCTTTAAGTCTCATAATTGGGTTACTAAGAAGTGACAAAGGATCTCGCCCACATTCAACTAATTGGTTTGCATCAAGAAGATGCAGCTCTCACACATTTCAAGATTAATGGATTTTGAATCTTTCAATTTCTCCCGTGATGCTTTTCTTACCCATATGACAAAGTTTGTAATACCACAAACTCGCATCAATTGTAGTCACAACAACTGTACTTCTAGGACTAATGCTCACACACAATGTATCAGTCTTCTTTCCCCGAGCCAGAACCATATTTCCCTTTAACCTTCCAAGCTCCTCCATTAAATGTTGCCTTATAACCACAAACATCAAGCTTACCAATAGAAATCAAATTTTTTTCTCAAGCCCAGAATGTGTCTTACCTTCTCATGTAACCAAGTAGATCAATTAGGAAATTGTATCCTCACGTTTTCCATACCAATAAGATCTAGGCATGTATCATCAGCTGAGTAAACTTGACCAAAGTCATCACCAATATAGTTCTCCATGACTTCTTTGTGAGTTGTGGTATGAAAAAAAGCTCCAGTGTCCTAAACCCAATAATCAAAATGCTTGCAACATCCTTTTCGTCTCTGCCACAACATTCACAAAACTATTATTATTTTTTTACTATTCACAACACTGCTTTGCACTATTCATAGCCCTGTTTTGCACTGTTCATAGTCACTCTTCACAATCAAGGGTGATCATAAATGGAACCCTACATGTTCTCAATTCTTTCTTTTTTTTGCCTCCTACTAAATTTCTAGATCAATCATTGTAGAAGTTAGGCCTATCGGATGGGCATTCTCAAATATTATTTTTTGGGTAATTGAAGTTTTATTATTAATATAATATCATAATTTTACATTCTGGCCTATCTAGGAATACATAATCTATCAAGTCCTTCCGACTTGCACAACACAATCGTTAATAGTACCATCTGAATTTCCTATTTCATAGGCCAAAAATGTGGAGCTCAATGCACTACTATTGGAACTGGTCCTCTGAACTTTATCGAGTAACATAGCCAATGGCATCTCAACCACTCTCCCAGCGTGTAACCTTTATGTGCCAAGTTATATACTTTTAACCAGGACCATAATGATGTCTGAATCCATTCAGGTTTCGTTGAAGAGCTAGATTCAACCTCAAATCTAATTTCATTCTGCTCTTTCCATATGCTCCATATTGCATCTTGCCAAACAGATTTCCAGATTTCTTTAACAATATATCCAGTTAAACACTGCATGTGCTTCTTGAAATTCTGCATCAGAGTTTGCTCCCTCGTCCACACTGTATACTCAAGATTGAACCAGCAATATAACTCATTCCATAGCTCCGCTGCGTTACTGCACTCCAGAAATAGGTGGTCCCCCAATTCAGTCGATTGAGCACAGAAGATACACAATTTTCCCATCGGATTGATGCTGATTCCTATGCTTATAAGCTGGTCTACTGTTGGTATCCTTTTTTGGAGTGCACGCCAAAAGAAGGCTTGCACCCTCTTTGGTGACACTGCACCCCATATATTGGCTAGTTCCTTTCTGGATATTGTTATATCGGCCTGACTATTGTTTAGTATTTTGTATGTTAATGAGGTTGTATAAGATCCAGCTGCTTTCCCTTGCCACCACCAGTTATCCAAGCCTTCCTCAACAGATTGATAATTTGACAGGAAACTCAGCAGTTCCTCATATAAGGAGGCCTCTCTCGGTTGAAGATCACTCTTGAACTGAAGATTCCAGGTTCTGCTACCATTTAGTATCCAAGACATTGATGCCACGGTAAGGTGTTGTTGCTTGTTGAGCCTATATAGTCTTTCATACTTTAGAGCTAGGCTGCCCTCAGAAGTCCAATTGAACCTCCAGAATAAGGTTTTGTCCCCTGCCCTTACTTGTAGTTTGATACGGCTTGCTAACCAATCTTTTGATGCTATTGACCATATTTCTTTCCAGCAGTGAGAGATCTGAGTAGGCATAGTAGTTAATCTCCAATCACATAGATGGTCCATTCTGTGCAGATATTTGGCTCAAATGACCTCACTCCATAAGCTTGTTGGTTCTTCTCTTAACCTCCATAACCACTTTGCTAGCAATGCTTTATTCATTAGCTTCAGGTTCCGCACACCTAAACCTCCATTTTCTTTGTCCTGACATATGTGTGACCACTTGATCCAGTGAATTGGGTGTTTTTCTGCTTGTCTTTGTTTCCACAGGAAAGAGGCCGTCATTTTGTTCATAGCTTTGATCACTTGCTTAGGCGCGCCCTGTACAGAAATAAATAATAGATAGGGAGGCTAGAAAGAATGGATTTAATAAGTTTTACTCTCCCTGCAAAAGATAGGAACTTGTTTTCCCATTTTGAGATCCTACTCTTGATCACTTCTATCACTTTGTCCCAAGTTTTCAGTCGCTTTGGATTGCATCCGAGAGGTAATCCTAAGTATATCGCAGGGAGACTTTCCTTTTGACAATGCAATTCATTAGCAAAATTCTGCAGCTTTTCTTCAGACATATTTATTCCATATAGGCAGCTTTTAGCAAAATTTGTTGTTAATCCATAAAGGAGCTCGAATAGTTTCAATACACCTGCCATAGTTTGAACATTCCTTTTAGTTCAATCTGAGAACAGCAGCGTGTCGTCCGCCTATTGTAGATGAGAAATCATCATCCCTCCAGCCTTGATCCCTGGCAATTTACCAATCTGCACTGCTTTGTTTAGGAGCAAATGTAAGCCTTCTGCGACCACTAAAAACAATAAGGGAGAGAGTGGATCTCCTTGTCTCAATCCCCTATATATTTTAAACTCTCCAGAGCTACTTCCATTCACTAGGACAGCTATATTGGGGGGTGCTTATACGTTCTTTAATCAAAGCAATCCATTTTTCGCAGAATCCCAACTTTTCAAGCATAGTTAACAGGAAGGACCAATCAACTGTATCGAACGCTTTTTCGAAATCTACCTTCATCGGGACTACTGGGTTTTTTCCTGTCTTAGCTGAGTGTATTACTTCATTTGCTACCAAGACTCCATCCATGATTTGCCTTCCCTGAATGAACGTTGTCTGCTTCTTTGATATAATTTTGTTCATGACAGATTTCATCCTGTTTGCTAGAAGCTTTGATAAAACCTTGTAGCCACTGCTTACTAGTGAAATGGGACGATAATGTTCTGCCTTTACTGGGTTCTGTATTTTTGGTGCTAAGGAGATGTATGTTGAGCTCAGACCTTTAGAGATTTTACCTTCTTTGTGAAATGCTTGAATGAATGCAATAAAATCCTCCTTCAATACTTCCCAGTGTGACTGATAAATTTGAAATTGTACCCATCCGGACCATGGCTCTTCTTAGGTGAGCAGCTGAAAATTGCATTTCTTATTTCTTCATCTGTAAACTCTGAAGTGATGTAAGAGTTATCTTGTTCTGATAGAGTAACTTGAGCTGCAATATCCAAGGATGGTCTCTCCCAGTGATCTGCTACATATTTTGAGGAGAAATAATTCTTAATCCCTTGCTTCACTTCTTCCACTTCCTCCAACCATTTATCATTCAAATGAATACCGCATATGCTGTTTTGCGTCTGGTTTTGCTCAGTTTAGAGTGAAAGTAACTAGTATTATCATCCCCCTCTCTTATCCAAGTCACTCTGACCGTTTGCATCAGTAAGGATTCTTTATTTAGCAAAGCTTTCTGCAGGTTAGTGCTGATCTTCAGTCTGTGCTCTTTCATCTCAGCTGTAGGTGGGCTTGCATCAATCTGATTGTCCATGTCAGTAAGCTCCCTTATCAAAGTTTCCAGAGAAGTTTCAATGTCGCCAAACTTATTGGAGTTCCATTCTTTTAACTTCATCCTCAAAAGAATGGAACTCCAATAACTTTTGATCACAAACCTTTACTCCATTGCTTTTTTGTCCTCCCACCATTAGTTTGCCCCATTCTTCCTTCACAAATACCTTGAAATCTCTATCATTCTCCCAAGCATTGATTGTTCTAAAGACTTTGGCCCCCAATTTACTAGTTTGTCTTCTAACAGTAAAGGTCTGTGATCAGAAGTCAGTAGATCCAGCCCATTTTGTATCAGATTCGGCCACTTGGTTAACCATGCATTGTTCAATAAGAACCTGTCTAACCGGCTGCAGCAGTCACCCCCTCTTGAAATACAGGTAAATCGTATACCCTGCAGTGGTAAGTTTGTTAATTCTGCTTCATTTATAAACTGTTTAAAGTCCCGCATCTCAGCTAATGGTAATGTGGCTTTGCTCCAGCGTTCCTCAGGAGTTTTGATGGCATTGAAATCTCCTGCTACACATATACTTTTAGTAGGATCTTCTTTCAGAGTCGTTGTGATTACAGACCATAGATTTCTTTTCTCTCGTAAGGCGCCAGTCGAGTATACATTGAGAATCATCACTAGCGTTTGCTCTGTTCCCCAATAACCTTCAACTCCCAGCATACCATTAGATTTCCACGATTTTCGTAATTTGAATGATTCTTTCTGCCAGATACATAAAATACCTCCAGCACTCCCTCAAGCATAGGTATGGCCATTCGGGACTTCGGGACGGGAATTGCCCGTTCCCACTCCCGTTCCCACTCCCGTTCCAAGTTAATTCGGGACTGTGATGCTCATTCCCAGTCCAGTCCCGATTTCCCGTAGTCCCAAAATTTTCGGGACTTCGGGATGCGGGACTTCGGGAAATATCGAAGTCCCAAGTTTTTAGTAAGTAAAAATAATTTCGGGATCAAGAACGGCTATTCACGTTCCCGTCCCGAATTATTTCGGGACCAAGATGCCCATTCCCGGTCCCGTCCCGATTTCCCGAACTCCAAAAAATTTTGGGAGTTCGGGAATTCGGGACTACGGGATTCGGGAAATCCCGAATACCGCAGTCCCATTTGGCCACCCCTACTCTTGCATTACTGTGACAATAATCGAACTCATCATTCGGCCATAACATTCTGCAATCCCATCGGTTTAATGACACCATTTTGTTTCTTGTACACAAACCATTTCTGCCTTTTGAGCTGATACTAGTCGACTAAGTTCATTCTTCTTTCTCTGACCTAAACCACGAATATTGTAGGATACTAACGGCATTAAACTGAGAGAGAGCTCGTACCTGAATCCTTGTTCTTCTGCTGGTTACTTAAATTCTACTCCCTTTCCTGTATTTTATTCAATCTTCTTACCATTTCAGATCTATTATGAACAAAGCAATAGTCTCTATAGTGCATACTTAAGTTAAAAGCATTACTTTGTTGAAAAAAAAGTTTCTGATAAGAAGCGGATGCATAATAATCGTTCAACTGATGCAATTTAAAGAAAGTATTTTTTCCCTATCACATATTTGGGTGCCCATGCTACTGGTAGGCGTGAGAAAAAAAATGAAAAATCAATTTTAACTTAAATCGAACCAATAACCAACCTGAAAACTAATTTATTTGTTTTTTTGATTTTTGGTGTCATTTTTTATTAAAAAAAACAAAATCGAAAAAAATGATTTCAGTTTGGCTTTTAACCTTATTGATTTCATTTTTTAACCGAAATTGATAAGGTTTTCTTTTTAATTTTTAAAAAGTAAAGCAATGAGTAATATTTAACTTAAATCAAAATTCAAATCTAAAATTACGGACAATGGGCTGCTTTCAATAAATGTAACTAGTAACACATTACATGTATTGTACAATTGTTTGATGATCAAAATTTGTGCCACATTACATGTATTGTAACTATATATTCAAAACTACAACATATTTTTTTTGTTTGATGGAAACATTCCTTTATTAAATGCTCTCTTTAGGTGAGAGTTAAACCTATTACAAAATGTTTAGGCATGCCAATTCCTAGTCATGTAGCACAATCAAGGTCTATTATTGCATAAAACCCAAAAAGAGCTGCCACCATCAGCTTGGAGTCCACACTAATTCAGCCTCATTAGCAAATTCTTAGGTTAGGTAGTCCACTCTTGTCCAGCCTCAGCATTCCTTGGATGATACGAGGGAGTTGGGAGTGATGCCAGTATACTGCATTCTTCCCTGCAGAGGCTTGCTTGGCTAAGAAGTCGGCAATTACATTGCCCTCCCTATATTGATGCACTGGAAGGACTCGCAGGGACTCCATTTGCACCTTCAGATCTTTCCAATAGTCCAGAGGTACCAAAGATTGCATTTGTCTGCATTAATCCAATCCACCAGCAGCTTCGAATCAAGTTCCAATATTATGTTTGTCCATCCCTGACTGCTACATATCTGAAGGCCCGCTGTCATAAACACCACTTATAAATTATAAAAAATATATTATTATTTGAATTTAAAACATAAATAAACAAATAAATTATAAAATAATAATTAAATAACGTACCTTTCTTGTGTTGGTAACAAGACGAACATATCCGATATTTGGCAATAAAATGGTCGGGTCCCTTCTCCGAATTTGGAAATTTATTAAAATATTCCGTAAAAATACGGGAGGAACTCATTCTTGGTTGCGCACCTCTTTCACATGTTGTTGCGGAACCGTTGGAGCCGAAGCCGGAGGGGCGGGTCGTTCTCGTTCACGTCTACCACGTTCTCGAGGCATTAAAGAAGGTGGCGAAATTAAATCTTCCGTACCCAAAGTGATCGGTACAAGCGGCGAGGTGTTGGAGTTGTGCTCGGGCATCTCAAAATTCATATCCATCAAATTTTCAAAATCAATATCATCATCAACATAATCGCCGGGAGTAATCACTCTCTTAGACATGGCTTCGAGTATAGTATAGTGTAGTATAAAAAAATAAAATTAGGGATGAACAAAATTAAACGGATGCAAAAAAATCGTGTAAGTACTAAGTAGTAAGAGTAATAACTCAAATTGAGAGAGAATAAAGTAGCAACTAGCAAGTAAGCAAAGAGAGTCAAGAATTCAGTTGAGTGTGAAAAATAAAAGGTTGAAGGGGTATTTATAGGAGGGGATTTTACCCCAAAATCGAAATTTTTTTTAGAAAATATAGCCATTCGCCGTGCCCAATGACTAGTGGCCCGTATATATATTTTTTTATTTTTTTTAAAAAAACCCGTTTGGGCACGGCGGGTTGGCCCGTGACCCGTCTTGCCCTATCAAAATCGCCAGAAAAGCGACATTTTCCGACGGTTTTCATGGGCCGCACGGCGCGACTCCCAAATTTAATTTTTTTTTTAAATCGGAGACTCCTGACCCGGCGGGTCGCGGGTCTACCCGCCGTGCGGCGGGCCGGAGCGCCAAAAAAAATTTGAATTTTCTGGGCCCGACAACATTTTTTATTTATTTAAAAAGACAGGCCCAACCGGTTTAACCGTCGGGCCGTCGCGCGACCTGGGCACGGCTCGCCAGGGGTGGGCGGCCCGTGACCCACAGCCCACCGAGCCGGCGACCCGCCGTGCTGGTTCCGGGCCGCGGGCCATTTCGGGTATGTCTACTACTGAGTGCTGATTGCTCCCAAATCGAATGCACCAATTTGCCGACACTGTGCACTACTGATTGTCTCCTTTTTTTTTATAACCGGTGGTATCCGACTATTTGTCGACTAGTTCATAGGGATCCACTTGTACGACTCTCTGGGCAGATCGGACAAACGGCTGACTAGGCAAGCCTTGTCATAAAACTGGAGTTTGGCCCCTACTTTGTGCATCTGGTGGGAGTCGAACTTATAACCTCTCACATATAAAGAGGTTATGGGGACATTCTTGACCACCAGGGCAACCCGTAGGGGTTAGTGTCTCCTCTTGTTAATCTCCAATTTCATGCACACTTGATCAATATTTTCATGACCACACTTCTACATCCCTTAGATGCTCAGATTGAGCTAATTTTGACAGTTGCACGTTTACTAGCAATTAATTTCTCACGGCAGTTGCCAGTCCCATTCCAGTAAGATATAAAACAAATGATTCATAAACATAAAAATAACACTACAAAATAAAGTAATCAAGAATTATCTCACATAATTGTCTTCAAAAATCTTCAATGACTTCAAAGCTCAAGGATCTCACAATCGTACTAATATTCCTCTCCCGAATGAAACTAGTCAGGCAAAAGGATTTCTTAGATTCGACAACCGTGTGACATTGGAGGTATATATTTAACGTGACCCATTAATGGGCAGACCCTCTACCACTTAACTTTTTGGCTATAGGTAAGTGGTATTGGATTTAGGCCAATTCAATTCAATCTCATAAACCCATATAATTAATCTGTTTAATTAAGTGGAAAGCCATAAAATCTTATTTTATTTTGACTCCAAAATAATTTAAAACAAAACAAGCTTTACAATAAATCTTTTGTAAAAATAAATTTAAACAAAATCATTTTCCAACAATCTCCCATTTAATTTTATTTTCAAGGATAAACCTGAGTATACCAATTACAAATCATACATCTATCCCGAGTCTATATAGTTTGCTTTCAATATATCGAGGCTAGGTCTGCAAGAGAACTAAAGAAAATCCAACGATCAAATGATGCTCATTAGTGCACGGTATACTTATTATAGCAATAGTGACTGTCACGGGCCATTAAGGACTATGCTCCTACCATGTCCATAGGCCTAAACTATTTGACTCACAGGCACCAAAAGCATAAACCATGTGAAACTAGGCACTGAGTCAGAACAACATGTGAGCGCATATCAAATCCGGTGAGAATCAATCGCATATATCAAGCACATCAAGATAATAATAAAAATAAAAGATACCCCCACTTATATTTGAATCACAAAACAACAAGCACCATATTGTTCACATGTTCAGCAAATATAGAAATGCTTAAACACTTGGTAAATGAATCTACTAGATTTGCGGGAGAAAGAACTTTCTCAATAGTTACTTCTCCCTTTTTTTTATCATATCACGAATGTAGTGAAATCTTCCTTCAATATGCTTAGCTTTAGAATGACACTTTGAATTTCTTGATATGGCTATGGCAGCTTTGTTATCACACAAATTCCAAAAATGATATCCCACACATGGAAAACTATAATAGTTCATTCATAAATCTCCTCAAGAACACTGCTTCTTTTGTCGCATGATTCATAGCTACACACTCAACTTTCATGGTAGATTGAGCAACAATTTCTTGTTTCTTGCTCTTCCATGAAATAACAGCCCCACATAACATGAATATAAATCCAAAAGTAGATTTTTTGGTATCAATAAAACCCTGATAATCTGAATCTGAATAACCATAAATATCCAAGGAGTTTGCTTGATAAGAACGTGACTTGGTACGTTTGACATATTTCAAAACCCACTTCACAGCTTCCCAATGAGCATATCCTGGGTTTGATTGAAATTGACTGAACAAATTCAATGCATAAACAAGATCAGGTCTAGTACAAATCATAGCATACATCAAGCTATCCACACCAGAAGCAGAAGGATATTTCTCAAGATCAAGACAACATGAATAAGACTTTGGGCATTGCTCCTTGCTCAATTTGATAGAAGAATTATATGAAATTTTTTCTTTTATGCACATTGTCATATTAAACTTCTCAAGTATAGAAGTAATATAACTCTTCTGTAACTATGAAATCTTTGTGTTGCTATATCACGAACGATTTTGATCCAAGAATAAAAGAAGCTTCTCCCAAGTGTTATTTTAAATACAGAGAATAACTAATTATTTGTCTCAAACAAATATTATTGTTGTTTCCAGGTAGAAGAATATCATCAACATATAATGTTAAGAACATAATATTTTCTTCCACTTTCTTAATATATATGCAATGCTCTGCTGAATTCCAAATAAAATTAGAAATAGTAACCTTTTCATGAAACTTCATATTCCATTGTCGAGAGGCTTGCTTCAAACCATAGAGAGATCTACTTAGTTTACATACTTTGCTTTCACTTCCTTGAACCAGAAAACCTTCTGGTTGCACCATATAAATATCTTCTTCGAGTTCACCATTCAAGAAAGTTTTCTTCACATTCATTTGATACAACTCAAAATCAAAGTATGACTCTTATTGATTGAATACGTGCAACAGGAGAAAATGTTTCATCATAATCAATTCCATGTGTTTAATTGTATCCATTTGCAACTAAGCAAGCTTTATACTTATCTACAATACCTCCAAAAATTTTCTTCCTCTTAAATATCCATTTGCAGCCAATCACTTGAGTATCTGTAGGAAGATCAACTAAAGTCCACACATTATTTTTATGGAGAGATTGAATATCATCATGCATAACTTCTAACCATAACTCATCATCAACATCTGTCACAACCTCTGAAAATGTATTTGGATCATGCATATCTTTATTTAATTTGAGGATTTCACAGATTTTACCATTATAAACATTATATTCTGAACCAATAGGATAGCTAGCAGCTCTTGAGCTTTCAAGTTGCTTTAGGATATACTTTTCTTTTTCTTGAGATGACGTGTGACTCAGTAGGTTGCTCCAAATAGGGTGACAAATTCTCAACAGTTTGATTCTCATCAGTTTCCTCAAGCAAATTTTTTTTCTCCTTCCGAATTCTCAGAGTCGAATTTATCTTCTAAGAACTTGACATTTCGACTTTCTACTACTACCTTAGCAGTCTGGTCATATAGCTTATAGACCTTAGACCAATCAGGATATCCAATGAGAAAACATCTTCTAGTTTTAAAATTTAACTTATCTCTTGAAGGGTCAAGGATTAATACATGAGCTACGCAACCCCAAACTCGAAGATGATTTAAATTGGCCTTTCCTTCAAACCAAATTTTATAAGGTGTAATCTCAACTGATTTTGTTGGAACTCTATTCAAAATATAAGCAGCAGTCAATAATGCATCACCCCATAAATTAGTAGGAAGGTTAGCATGAGCCAACATGGATCTTACCATTTCTAGCAGTGTACGATTCCTTCTCTCTGCTACACCA
>JAOWBN010000459.1:0-11402 GCA_028565015.1 Pinguicula moranensis | reverse complement strand
CATTGGATATTAAGTGACGAAAGAATTAATACTAAATGGGATTTATAGGATCACAATGTATCTATATTAAATCGGATTATAATGCATGCTCGATGCCATTTATGATAGTATCGATTTAGATATGGATCCTACTGGGTCGCTCTATTTGACGAGCCAAGACAATGAATTATTTATGTGAGACAATTAATTTAGCAAACGGATTGAGACCGAGCCGAGATGAATTAATTATGATTAATTAATTTGATAACCCTAATATCAAAAGAAAATTGAATCTCGGTGAGACCGACTTGATTCATACCTACTGGGCTCGTTTTAATTGAGCCCAGCACATTGAAGATGGAAATTGGGCTCGAATTAATCGAGCCCAACATGAGATAAAATTAATTGGGCCATTAAGCCCAATTTTCCGTAAAACAAGTCATGAAATTGGATTTCACGAAGAGATATATATGCGATTTCCATCTTCAAGCGGTCGCTTGCTCTCTCAACCCGTTTTGTCCAACCGATCACGAGAATGGTGACGCCGTCATTGCCGGTGGAACTGACGGTCTAGCAGCCGCGTTTTTGCTCGTCAAGGAGTGCTCACGGAAGAGGCTTTCTCCGTTGGAAGCTACGTGATCTCTTGACACGATTTCAGTTCGGGTTTTTCGACTCCATCGAATTTCCCTCGAGTTAGTTGATTTCTGGCGAGACAAGGTAAGTACAGCTTACGTTAACTCTAGAACACGATTAAATATGGTTTTTGGGTCTGATTTCACGTGTGGTTCGAAGATTAAAATCTTCAAAATTTTAGAAATCGATCCTCAATTCCATGTGAGGGCCTAGATGTTTGATGAATCACAATGATTTCACTTAAAACACGAGCCCTACATTGTCACTCACGAGCACGGTTGTTGCGGTTATTCTTTTGAAACACTTAAGTTAATGACTAAGAAATTTTAAACTAATATTTCATAAAATATTATTGCTAATATTCAAATTTCAAATAAAAAAAAATTAATGACTACAAAATTTCAAAAATTGTACCTTTACAGAACTCGTATTTGGTTGTACAAAATTGGCACTAAGCATAATATTGGTCGAAGCCTTTTTCCGCTTACTCAAAAAATTCAATCCAAACTCAAAATTTGCTCGATTTCATCGAAGTTGTACATTGAGTGGCAACCGTTGGTCAGGGTGGAATGTTTTTACTTTCACGAACAAAATATCTCATAATCATCTCATCCGATACCGAACCTCCTCCTAAAAATTGTGACTCTAACTCTTTCAAAGCATTCAAATCAATATTTTCATGAACAAAATCGTGAAAAAGAGGTGTTAGGATCGGTGGGAGTGGGAGGGAATGATGATGAAGACGGAATTTGAGATCTTTTTGACATTTTTTCGCTAGGAATTATTGTTAATATGAAATTGATAATCGAGAATCAAATTGCAAATAGTAGATGAATTAGAATAAGAAATTTGTGTAATTGAAATGAGGAGGTGAGTGTGGTATTTATAAAGGTAAAAAAAATTAAAAATAGTCATTTGTGGTTTGACCGCCGGATTTCTGCCAATCAAGTAGCCAGAAAAGGGCGATCTGGCACAATGGCTATGTTTTCAAAAATAATCATTTTTATTTTTTTAGGATTTAACCGCCAGAATCCGACATTCTAAGGGGGTGTTTTGTGCAGCCTTCTTATACTTATAATTGGCTTATAAGAATATTTTTCAAAAAATGAGTTATTTTTTTAAAAATGTGCTTATAAGCCAATTATAATTTTAAGAAGGCTGCGCAAAATAGGGGCTAAATCAACGTTTTTTTTTTAGGGTTTAGGGTGACCGCCGCCCAATTGCAAAAATCCCGTGAGCTAGAACGCGCCTAAAAAAATTTAATATATTTTTTTTAATCAGACTGTATGGTAGCGCGCCTAGGCTGCCGACCACCAAAAATGATTTAACCGATTTTTTCATTTTTTTAATTTCTTCGACTAGTTTTCAAGCGGTTTTAATCGCAAGAGCAATTTCTTTTTCAAAACCGTTGGTCACCGGATTTGAAAAATACAAACGATGACCAAATCGGTCACATCAGCCAAACCAACGAAAAGTTTCAGTCCGATAACTGGCGGTTGGCCGATTTTCGTTCGGAAATGCCCATGCAGGGGTGGAGCCAGGGGACATGGTCCCCCAAGATTAATTTTTTTTTTAATTGTATTTGTAAAAAAAAATCACATAGCCCCCCTACCATATTGTAATTATATTTGTTTCGTATTATTGTATAAAGGTTTATTAGCTCAGTTGGTTGTGTGTACCAATTTTAATGTAATGGTCATGAGTTCAAGTTCCCTTGCTTCGTACTTTTTTAAAAATAAAATAAAAATAAAAAAAGTAAACATTGAGCTCTTATTGGGAATTGAACTTTGGTTGATAAATCAAAAATTCAAATGGCTAACCACTAAATCATAAACATTTATTATATAATTCTAATATGTGTTTATATGGATATGTTTCTGGCTAATTTTTATTTTTATTTCTAATTTTTTTAGTAAATTATTTTGATAGTATAATATTTTGCTGGTGGTCAACCAAATTGGTTTTTTCGATTTGTTTAGACTTTTTTAAACTTTTATTATATTTTTTAACAATTATTTAATATAATTCTTAGATTAATTCAACTTATTTTGACTTTTTTAGTTTTTACACGTAACATCAGAACGTGCTTATTCGACCTGACTAAATCTAACACAATATACTCTACTTACGCCAAAAACATTTAGGCTCCATTCACCTAAAATCTTGGCTCCGTCCCTGTTCCATGTCTATCCTTAGGTATATCGATTGTTATTTGCATTTCATATATTGTTATTTGCATTTATTTAATTATTTTATTACAAAAGTTTCAATTGATGGGGGTAAATAAGTAATTTGTGAGTTCCTGTAGATCCACTGCTATTTATGAATTTTTTTTACCGCTTTAGATTTTTTGAATCTTCGATACTGTAGTTGTTCTCTCCGTACAATGGCGACTCTGAGTTCCTGTAGATCTTCTCCTCCATGGATCTGCTCACCGTTGCTTCTTCGTCTGTTGCTTGACCTCCAGAGAGTTACAATCTCCCTCCCCGGGGCCTCACGCTCCTTGGGGGCGCCTATTGGTCTACTTGACTTACTTATTTTCTCTCTTCTTCAGCATTATCTAATACTCCGTTCACTGCTCCTTGCTCTTGTATTAGATATGGCGTCGAACCCTTGGATCATTCCTCCACACCAGTTAAAACTGATGAGATGTGCAGCGATTAAGGCTGGCAAGGCCCCGATGTTTTAGTCCCAGAACTCCTTTACCTCCTTCCAATCTCTTTCAACTCATAATTCACGCTCCGTGTTCGAACGGCTCGGTTCGGCTTGGCTCTTTTCGCCTCCAATCTCTTTAAACTCAACAACACATGGCTCGGCTCTTTTCGCCTCCAAGCAAACATAATGCGCTATCCTAAATCCCGTAACAGTAAGGCGGTGCCATCCCCAACTACTATAAACAATACTAATGTTGAGTTTCCTAAGCTTCCTCAGCTAGCTGCGAAATCCCTTTCGTGTACAGACACTATTATTGGTTCAACTTCGGTGTTGTCCTTCTCTTCGGAGGTGGCACTGACTTCGTGGCTGAGCCGCACCTATGTCGCTACCTTGATCCATAAAGATAAGAGGCGCAGTCTACAGAGAGGACTAAGATCGGCAGTTATCTGAGTGTAAAGATTAGTCCCTTGTGTTCTGAGACTATAATGATGTGGGAGGAAGATCCTCTAGACCTAGCTAATCTCCTGAAAATTTAATAAGCTTGGCTCTCTACATGGGTGTCTAATATATCTCCATGGTCTCCAAGGAACTCTGTAAATAGCTATATCTGCATTGTGCAAGTCTTTGGTCCCCTCTTGCAAGTATGGTCTCAACAGAATCTCGAGGCAATAGGTAACCAAATTGGTACCTTTGTATGTATTGAGGATGTAAAACTTACTAAACAGAATCTAGAAACTACATTCTTGAGCGTCAAACTCTCACTGAACCACAAAGTTGGTCAAATCATGAAGGTTATAGTTGATGGTGCACCTTATAACCTGCATATAAGGAAAGTTGTATTAAGTGCACCTACATGGCATGACGATATAGTTGGTGACTTTGATTCTGACTCTTCTCTATCTTCTGGTGATATCTCTCTGGTGCAATCGTTGAACAAATCTTATCAGTCAGGGGATACTGGCCTTGTAATTGATACTCAAGCAGGTCATCTGGAGAATGCACCCTTACTACTATTACCACTAAAGAACTTGGATCCCCCAAACATGGAATCTTATGATTCAACCAAATCTCATACATGGTGGCCAAATAAGATAGGCTGGTGGCCTCCATCTCTGACGGATCTAAAATCCAATAGATCATATTAGGCACTAGAGGAAAAAGCTATGGTTCTATATGAAATCTCTGAAAATCCCTCACCACTACCTGGTACTAGTCTCAAAGAGTCCCCTGTTGTTCTTGTTAATGCAGGGGGAATTTCATCTGTTATACTGGAAGTGGCTAGTCCAAAAACATCAGTACCAGTACCTGAAACAGAAAAGCCCTGTCCTAGTATCCCAAAGTGTGTAGAACCTTGCACCCTCTCTATTCTGAGTAAGGAGAAACTCTCTACTTCTGCTGAAGCATATGTTCCCACAACCTCTTAGACTGAAGTTCCAATCTCGATGGTGGATTTTCGTCCCCTACAACATACTCCAGTGATAAGTCCTAAGCCACTGACAGTCAAAAGGCCTAGAGGTCGACCTCGCAAAAACAAATCTAAATCGGTATTGAATCCTACTCACACAAGGAACTTAGCTATCCCGGAAGGGTGGTTAAATCAGTTTGCAGCCCAATCCTCAGTCAACCCTCCTCTGCCTTTACCACCTGAAAAACTGGTCGAAAAATTGATTGACCCTATGAATCCAAACATAGACTCTATTATATCTATTGGATCAAAGTTGGGGTACTGTTTGGTGCTAATCATGATCTATTACGTAACCTGCTGGCTGACATGTCCTGCAGTACACCAGGGGCCTCTTCCTCTCTCAACGAAGCTGTGAATAAATTGTGCTCATGAAGATAGTGACATATAATGTTCGTGGACTAGGGAGTTCAGAGAGGAAAAGGTAAGTCAGGCAACTTATTTGGAGGGAGAAGGTAGACTTCATCAGTCTCCAGGAAACTAAACTGACAACTATAAATAGAAAGTTATGTTCGTATCTGTGGATTGACAATGACTTCGATTGGTGCTACTCAGGATCAGCAGAACTTTCTGGTGGTTTATTGTGCATCTGGAATGCTAACAAATTTACTAGAAGCTCTATATTTGCTGATGAGGGAGTTCTAGGAATTACAGAACACTGGAATGGGGAACCAAATCTAGCACATAGAATGTTTATGGGCTAGGTGATATGCTAAAGAAGCAAGCTCAGTGGAGGATTCTGACAGATTTCTTGATGCCACTCAAATTGGATAAGTGTTGTGTTATGGAAGATTTTAATGCAGTGGCTAAACTCTGCGAGAGGAAGGGTGTGGCAGCTCAGAATTACACTCAAGAAGTTGAACTCTTCAATACATTCATCACTAACTTGGAGCTGCAGAATCTGAAGTTGACACGCAGGAAGTATACTTGTTATTTGAGTTCCCTGAAGGCTATGAGTCGATTAGACCGCTTCTTGGTCAGTCATAAGTGGTTGGATACAGCAGAGACATGGACTCAGGAGGGGTTAGACAAGGAGGGCTCGGATCATATCCCTATTAGTCTATCCTCAAAGGTAATGAATTGGGGCCCCAAGCCACTAATGATACTTGATTCTTGGTTAAATGATATTAGCTTCAATCATAGGGTTGAGCTGTTATGGCAGAACACCTATGTGGCTATGTGCCAGGCTTTAGGAGCTATCAGTTACTGGTGAAATTCAGATTGCTAAGACAAAACATCAAGCATTGGAACTCTACTAGACCAATGAACCTTGAGGAACAGAAGAAAATTCTACTTCAAGCTATCAGAGGTATTGCGATGGCAGTTGAAACTGATCCATCATCCAATATTGATGAGTCTCGATTAACTTGCTTGCAGTTGCAACTGGACACCATATCACACCAACTGAACAGCCTCACATATAAAAAATCCAGGATCCAGTGGCTACAAAAAGGAGATGGCAACTAATGCTTTTTTCCATCATAGTTTGAAAAAATCTAGATCTGTGAATACAATCAACGGAGTTTGGGATGGATCAACGTGGCTGCAGGAACCTAAAATGATAAAAGAGTACTTTCTAGAACATCTTAAAGAAAGATTCACTGAAAAAAAATAGCTATAAGACCACTCCTATCTATCCGGATGAAAGCTCTGGATCCTCTTAGCAGAAACTTCTTGCAGCAACCTTTTACTGAGGCTGAGGTGGTTGCTACTATCTCTAGTTGTGGCAGCCACAAGAGTCTGGGGACGGATGGACTCAACTTTGGCTTCATCAAGCATTTTATATACTTACTAAAGCCAGACATTCTACAACTTTTGTTGGATTTTTACAGAACAGGAAAACTGCGCAGGGGAAGTAATGCGTCTCATGTTGCTTTGATTGCAAAAACTTCTACACCAGTGTATGTTAAGGACTACAGGCCTATAACCCTTGTTGGTTCTATGCCAAAGATCTTGTCTAAAGTCCTAGCAAACCGGCTCAGATTGGTAGTGGGAGATTTGATCCGTCCAACACAATCAACATTCATTAAGGGGAGAAAACTGATGGACAGTATGGTGATTGCAAATGATGTTGTTGATGAGGTTAAAAAACTGAAAAAGAAGGCCATAATATTCAAGGTGTGTTTCGAGAAAGCATTTGATATAATTCACTGGAACTTTTTGTTACAAATCATGGCAAGCATGAACTTCCCCTCGCGTTGGTCTTGGTGGATTAAAGGCCTTCTAGATTCTGCCTCATCTTCAATACTGATAAATGGGAGCCCCATCAAGGATTTTTTCCCATCATGTGGCATCAGACAAGGCGACCCCATCTCTCCCTTCCTTTTCTTGTTGGCAGCAGAAGGCCTCTCGACCATGATCAATAGGGCAGCAGAACTCAACATGTTCTCTGGTTTGAACATAGGCAGGAGAAGTGTCCAAGTCACACACTTACAATTCGCGGATGATACACTTATGTTTGGACAAGCTGAATGGACTTCTGTGATTGCTTTCAAGGCCATTTTGCTTAACTTTGAATTAGTGTCTGGCCTGAGGATTAACTTCGCCAAGAGCAAACTAATAGGAGTTAATGTGGAGAGTGATCTGCTGAATGACATGGCATCTTTTTTAAATTGTCAATCTGCTGCCATCTCTTTTAAATATCTTGGCTTGCCTGTGGGTGCCAGGATAAAAAGATTAGTCACTTGGCAGCCGGTGATCAACAAGTATAAACACTCCCTAGCAGCCTGGGATCACAAGCAACTATCATCCAGAGGTAAGTTCGTGCTCTTGCACTCTGTATTGTCAGCCCTTCCTTCCCATTTCTTCTCTGTCTTCAAGGCACCAAGCACTATCAATAAGTTGCTAACCTCTGCCCAGTGTATTTTTTCTGGGGAAGCACAGCGGAGAACAGAAAGATGAGTTTAGTATCCTGGAAAAAAAATAGTAACTCCATCTGACAGTAGTGGCATGGGTGCTAAGTGCTTATCATCCTTTAACAAAACGATGTTATGTAAATGGGGGATGCAAGTGCTGAATGATGAAACTTCCTTTACCTATGAGATACTAAGATCTAAATATGACAGTCAGAATCCCATTTCTATTGCAGGTTTTCGAGCTCTTCACCCTGTAGGAGAATCTGAATTGGATGGCAGAACAAGAAGTAGAAATTACACTTCTGAGTGGTGGTGCGACCTGGTGGATGCTCTAAATTAAGAATGGTTTGCAAACAACATTCTACTGCAACTAGGAAATGGGGAAATGATCAGGTTTTGGACTGAAAAATGGTGGAATAATACATCTCTTTCAGAACGCTACCCAAGATTGTTCAGGACTGAACTAAACAAAGAAATCAGTGTGTTGGATGCAGGCTACTAGAATAATGGTAATTGGGTGTCGCGTTGGAGATGGAGAAGAGTACTTAGGAGCTCTGAATTTGTTGATCTAGCCAGCCTATCAAATGATCTAAGGGACACCTCCCCATCTGAAAACATTAAAGACAAGTACATCTTCAAAAGCAGCAGTGATGGGAACTACAAAGTAAGGGAGGCCTACAAGATTATCGCCTCTGTCTCTCAACACCAATTCCTTATCAATCATGTATCCCTCACTAAGCAAATCTGGAGCATCTACGCACCAAAAAAGGTCAGTTTCTTTGTCGGGCTGTTGATACATAATGCTATTCACACTAAGAAAGTACTGCAAGATAGAGGGGCCATTCTTGCCGACCAAGAGATTCTCTGCCCCCTTTGTAGAGTTGAAGATGAAACTACAAATCCTCTCTTCAGTAAGTGGCAGGTTTCTCTCAAGCTGTGGGAGGAAAGACTAAAGTGGCTACCTTTGCAGGATGCTGCTGAGGTCCCTAACTTACAGACCTTTGCTTCATATACCCCTTCTAGTGTCAACGCACTAGCTTGGATCTCGATCTAGATGCTAATGTCATGGATAGTATGGAAAGCTAGAAATAAGTTTAATTTCCTATTTGCTTCACCTCATATCCATTTGATGCTGCACAACGTCCATGTGCAGTCTTGGCTGTGGGTAAAATCCAAGAGGCAAGCTGGTCTATTTCCTTATAGCTTTGAGGATTGGTTATTGCAACCTCGGGCCTGCCTCATCTTTACTTAACAGTAAATGATCAAGACTCAACCCAAGGGTGCAGGAGTATCTTACACATACATTTGTAAGTGGGATTATGTTATACCTACTGTTTCCTTCTCATTACTTTTCCACTTCAACATGGTGCAGGTCTAGGCAAGGATTCTCAACATGGAGCAAAGTCTTAATGGCTTTGGACTACAGTTGGTCGCAGCCTTATTTTAGGCCTTAAGGAAGTTTTCTTAACTCAAACTTGGAGGAGTTTCTCTTCATCACACTGCACCTATGTCTAATTTTGGTACAGGTTAGGTACTAGAGCCTATACCCTTTGGCCCTCTGAAATGTTATCAACATCCCACAAAATTAGCAGTACATGACATATACTGGTCATGAGAATTTCTACCTGTAGCCTGATTGTCATGCCTGGTGAAGTAAAGTGGCCGTATATTCTTATAACGAATTTTCCATTATGCCAGAAGATTGTTCTGAGCCAAGATTCTGAAATAACATGTGGAACACATGGCGGGATCAGTATGACAACCAATTAGGGGGAACTCACAAAGAATCCTCCATGAGGCAGGATAGCTATGAGTCTGAAACATCTCTGTGTTGAGGCCAGTTAGGATTTCCAAAGAATCTGGAATCGTTACTGTTGCTACCTGCGGGGAGGTGATTTAATTACATTGACAAAATGGTCAGCTACTGGATTGTAAGAAAGCATACTCTCTGGCTGTCTGTCAAGAGCTCGCTGATGCAGTGAAAGATCTGTCACATGATGACATCTAAGAGCATGATTAAACGCATACAAGCACCTCGGAATAACTTCAAGGATCATGTGTGATAACTTGGAGCAATAGATTAAGGTAGTTGGTTTGCTTCCTTGAAAATGAACTGTTTATTATGGCCTACCGGCGATACTCTCTGTACATTACGGGAATAACTCACCAAACATGAAGAAGTTATGTATCGATATTTCTAAAAAAAAGGATATTGATAAGTTGAAAGTCATGATAACCTGTTTGGTGAAGAGCGGGTGATGGCGATGAACTGAATGTCGAGATGCTTGTGTATTCATGACGTTAGGGGAGCCATGTATCCGATCACCCTTAACTATACCAGAGTGTATTATCGATAAGACAATTTTCACAGTTCAAGATCAAGGTTTCAACCGCTCTCTCAACACTATGCGCCAATTATCTTATGTGATAATTATCAAAAAAAAATTATCTGACATCTAGTCTGGGCCAGATTTTCAATTCGGTATTGTTGTGTTATGTTTTCATTTCTACATTGTAATAACTTTTACAGTATATATGAAATTTGGTTTTAAAAAAAAAAAAAAAGTAATTTGTGAATAATGAACATTTTGCATAAAATATTCAACAGGTGAATAAAATGTGGGAAGATGTGGAGCCGAGCCCATTGAGGCGACAAACGTGGGGGTTGTCTCACCAGTTGTCACTTTCTTTAAATTCGAACCGAATCATTCAAGAAAACTGAAAAGTTTTGAAAATGTCAATTAATTAATATATATACATATATATATTTATATTTTTTGTGAGATTTTTATTTTTGGAAAATTCAAAAAAATGAAACTATCAAGGGGCAATACATTTTATAAGGATTATTTTTCTAATTTTAACTGCTGCAAACAATCTTACTGGATGTTTGTTTTAAAAAAAAATAACTCAAATTTTTCTGCCAGCTAAAAATTAGAAAAATAGAAGCAAATTTCTAAAATTAAATAAAAAAAAGATTGCTTATTTCAACTCTTTTCTAGAGGTGTCTATGCCTACTGGTACCTCCATCAGTCATCGTCCACAAAAGAAGTACAATCCACACCTTGGAAAGTCAATCTTCCCATGTACAACTCACTTATGTGGTAAGAACATAGTGGAGCACACTTCCTATGTAAACTTTCATGAATAGCACTCATTCCAGGAATCCATTTATCCTCATCAATTGGATTCACCTGCAGATAATTCTGTAATAACCATATCCTATACATAACTGCATCATTTCTCTCACAGAAGTGAGCAATGCACCTTCGATGAGGCTCATTGGATGCCAATCTGATTAGTGCTACAGTGAGAGCTCCATCAACTGGTATTGAATCTGCAAGATTTTGATCACCCATCATTTTGATCTCCCTCTCTGTAGGAAAGTGCACTTCTGCTCCACTCGGGCCGCATACTTTTAAATCCTTGGTAAAATGTCGAATCACGTCCAGTTTCCTGGCTCCGTGCTTCTCTGCTAGAGTTAAGATGCAGGAGAAGCGGAGATGATAGCTCACGATGATTTTAAACTTGCGGAAGTTGTGGGAGCTACAGAAGAAATCAAGCCATCTTCTCCCTATCCCGGCGTACCATTTGACAATGTTGATATCCTCAAGAACCGTAAGGAAACTAAGTGGTCTAGGCCGTCCCATGTTATTGGTGAATCCAACAAGCCTTACTGCCTTTCGTATGAGTTCTAAGGGAGCTTCAACTTTGATACATCGCTTTGCCAAATCGTCGATAGTTTTCTTAGCATATCTCTGTTCCTCCATCTCTTCTCTTCTTTGTGCTTCTTCCTCCAATAGCTTCTTAGCTTTCAC
>JAOWBN010000448.1:0-11402 GCA_028565015.1 Pinguicula moranensis | reverse complement strand
CACTCTGGAGTGACTTCAAATCATCTTCTGTCTTAGCATATTCCTTCTTTGCAGATTTTAGAGTCTCCCGTGCTATACAGATGGTATTTTACAATTAGTCAAAGTTAAAATGACCACATTTTCAAAGATAATAGCATGATCTATACAAGGGCCTACATCCTTCTGCAAATTGATAGGAATACCTCATGTGCGCCCGGAAAGGAATTATAGAATATCAAGCAATTGAATATAGAAAATAAAGCTTCAACAATACCATTATTCAATTAACAGGAAGTATCTTTACATATAACATGACCAACTAAATAGCCATCTTAACCTCAAATTGCAACACACGTATTACACAACTAAATAGTCATCTTAACCTCATATATCGAAGCAGGAAAACACATATCAGATTCACTGATTTTAGAGAATCATGCTTCTGCACACGAATTCGACTAGGTCAATACCATTAATCCAGAAGCCTGCCTTAATCAATAGTCTAAATATGGGAACAACCTTCCCCATAAAGGAAGTTGGCAATCTCAGAAAAAAAATACTACTCAGACTGAAAGACAGCTTAGGACGAACTAATATCAAATTCTTTTTGTAAGTCGAGTGTAATGCCTAGCAAATTGGACCAATTAAATTCAGCACGCATAAAATACAATACCACAATACATCTGTTTCAACAATCGCCCCCAAGTAAAAGCAGAATAAGCGAACTAGACATGTAATGCTTCTAGCAACAAATCAACAAATTCAGGTCAGTGGAACAAATTCAGGACCTGAAATCGCACAATTCGAAGCTCAACGACGCAGGAGATTTATCGAAAACGCTATCAGACAACTACTTGACCACTTACATAGCCCAAATGTAGAGAGTTAGGTTAAGAATTCCTATACCAGATCGAACTCGGCCTTCGTAATCTGAATGGGATAGGAGCTTCTTCCGGTAGTCGGTAATCGCCGTCTTCCGGCGAGTAACATCCTCTTCGCTGGCCATCGGCGATTTTGTCCTCAGCAACTCGTCCAATTCAAGCGTGAAATCTGAGATTGGTATTCGTGTTCTTTAAGCCTTCCCAGATTATTTACAATTGGGCCAAATATGTATAGGGCATAGAAACGAGGCCCAGTCCATTATTTTCTAATTGAAAGAAAAGTATATGATACCTTTCTTTTTTTTCTTTTATAGGAAATAGTAATTTTATTAAAAGATTTGCACAAATTCCTACAATCAATCCCCGTTAAAGGGCGCGCTAAATAATTATTTCGGTCCATCACATATATCAATCATGCTGGGTCGACCCGGCATGATTTGGATCATGTCGGACCGCACTAGCCTATATAATTATTCAACTATCAGGACGGCCCATTTATATTTTAATAGAATTTTCTTTATTTTTTATTTTATTTAATATGAAGATAATTATGAAATTTGACATGACTCGCCTACCATACTAGACCGGCCCACTAGCAAATCATGCCGGATCAAATGACCAATTTTATATGAAA
Organism: Pinguicula moranensis; assembly: GCA_028565015.1. Lineage (NCBI taxonomy): Eukaryota > Viridiplantae > Streptophyta > Magnoliopsida > Lamiales > Lentibulariaceae > Pinguicula > Pinguicula moranensis. The sequence continues at coordinate 9,908 of JAOWBN010000448.1, read as the reverse complement.
AATGATATAGCGCAAGACAGTACAAGACAGAGTCAATTTTATCATTATACCCTCGTGTTGAACACTGACACACAAATTAACATGGGGTATAATTATCCATTTTTTGTTGCCTTGCGTGTCTTGCGCTGCTTTTGTTCTGTGCTATATCATTTCTCATTTTATACAAACCCATATGGTTACCTATGTTAAGATGATACTTGGTTGGCCCATGACTCTTGAACTGCACCATATTTAGGGCCTGTTTTGCGTGGCATTCTTAAAATTATAATTGGATTATAAGCAGCTTTTTTTTAAAAAAAAGAGTGTATTGCGCAGCCAACCTTCTACTACTTCTTCTTATTTTAAGAAGGTAAACATTCTTAAAAATAAGCACCTCCTGACATATTTTTTATCTTTCTTAGAAAAAAGCACCTCACTTCCGGCACGCCGGGAGGGCTCCGGCACGAGGGGGTGGGGGTGGGGGGTCTGGCACGGGGTCCGGCCACCGCCGGCAAGGCTCCGGCAACCGGCGACCGGCGGCACTCCGACGACGGCGGCGACGGGGGCTCCGGCACGGTGGTTTCGAAAAATTCCGGACCCTCCGAGACACCTCTATTCTAAAAATAGTTATCGTTTAAGTAGTTGCACAAAACACTACCCCTCTTAAAAATAAGAAGAAGTAGCCGAAGAAGTAGAAGAATAAGTAGAGAATGCCTGCGCAAAACAGGGCCTTAGTGCCTAAAAGTGACTTAGAGTTTGCCAAATGATCCTGTGGCCAAATAAGTAATTTGGCCTAGTTATTGACAATACCCGAATTTATTCAATTTTTTTCAGTATGAAATTTCTGGTTCCATTCCCAACCCAAATTTTCTCAAAATTTGAGAATTCAAAAATTCGAATTGCGGATATTATACTAGCAGAACCCAAACGCATCCATATTATCACATTACCCATGTTCGTCCCAATTCTTTATTCTCGATTATCCAACTTATTTCGAGTAATTGAGATTGCGATCGATCGAAATTCGGATTTTTCAAATCCCGATCGACCATTTGGCCACCCTTATTCCGGTAGCTAATTTTTGTAAGGATCATTTGGCAAACTATAGGGCACTTTTAGGCATTAGGGCACCCAAAAGCCGCAATTTACATTTTAGACCATAATGAATACAAAAAACAAAACACGGCCAATAATTATGGGAAAATGATATAACGCACGAATTTAACACAAGAAAACATCAAGAATAATGGACCCAAGTGTTGAACACTAATACTAATCGCCCATCTGATGTTAAACCCATGAGAATTTGTGTTAAACACACGAAACCTATAATTTTTATAATTTTCTTGTGTTAAATTAGTGTCATTATATTATTTCTCATAATTATGTTATGGGCTTCAAAAAAATTTTAAGCAGTGATATATAAGTTATTTTCCTCGGCAACAAAATAAGTTATAAACAGCTGAGCAAAAACTAAGCCAATGACGCTAATTTCTCCATCCCCCTACTTTGCCTCGCATTCTTCCATAATCCATGCCCAACCACACCGGCGGTTCGACCTCCGGCCACCATGCTCATCCTCCGGCCTCTTCTCTTCATTCTTCTATCAAACGCAAATCTATTTCCAACTCACGGCGTCATCGATAAAACACAAGCAAAATCCGATTCGTTCGATTATCCGGACAGGTTCCTCATTGACTGCGGCTCCGTCATCCCCGGCGCCAGCATTTTCCTCAACGATAACGAAGCCAGTAAATACTTATCCTATCACGGCGACGATATCCAGGTCGCCGTTTCCCCATCCCGTTACACCGTACCGTCGCCGATTTATCTCTCCGCCAGAGTCTTCGACGGCGAAGCCACGTACGCTTTCCCCGTGTCTCGATCCGGCTGGCATTGGATTCGGCTCCACTTCGCGCCGATCCCGAACAACAGCCGGGATCTGAAGACGGCGAGATTCGGCGTTAGAACGAGCAACGACATCGTTTTGATCCACGAATTCGATCCTCTGGAGAACATCACGTGGTCCTACCGCGAATTCCTTCTAAATGTAACCACGGAGCGGTTTTCAATTACCTTCGAGCCGGATCCAGGCCGCGCTGCTTTCGTCAATGCCGTCGAATTCGCGTCGGCGCCGGATATTCTGATCGGCGACGTCGCCACGGCGGTTTTCCCCAGGGCAGATTACTCCGGGCTTCTGAAAGTAGCGTACCAGACCGTTTACCGGTTCAACGTCGGCGGACCGCTGATCACGCCGAGGAACGATACCTTGGGGAGGACGTGGATCTCCGATGATCGCTACCTGGAGTCGAATTTCACTGGCAACGGCGTCGCCGTCGAGCCGAATGTGATCGCGTACCCGGGCAGTTCATCGCCGCTCATCGCTCCGCCGATGGTATACGCCTCCGCCGTTCAAATGGTGGATGCCTACGCGGAGGTGCCTAATTCCAACATCACATGGAAAATGAAAATCGAGAGTTCGTTTCAGTACCTTGTTCGGCTTCACTTCGCCGACATCGTGAGTCGAGCGGGGAACGAGCTTTACTTCAACGTATACATCAACGGCAAACCAGCAATCACCGGCCTCGACTTGACGACGGCGGCCGGTGGCCTGACAGCAGCTTACCACGCCGATTTCGTTGTCAACTCATCCATGTTCTCCTCCTTTGACGCTTTACGAATCCAGATCGGTCCGATGAACGAGAACGCCGTCACCAAAAACGCCATTCTGAATGGCCTCGAGGTAATGAAAATGAACAGTTCCGTCGGCAGCTTGGACGGAGAATTCGGAGTTCACGGAGAAGAATCCGACGGTCGAGATAGAACCAAAGTACCAGTCGCAGCCGTTGGATTCGTGATGATGTTCGGATCCTTTGCTGGTCTCGGAGCAATGGTTGTGAAATGGCGAAAGAGACCTCCGAATTGGCAGAGATCAAATAGTTTCTCTACATGGCTGCTTCCTCTTCATACAGGCGATGCTTCCTTCATATCAAACAGCAAGGCTTCTTCATTGGATTCCAAGAGGAGCCATTACTTCTCATCATCAGACATAGGAATTGGGAGATACTTTTCTCTTGCAGATCTGCAATTCGCCACGAAGAACTGGGATTCCGGCTCGATCGTCGGCGTCGGAGGATTTGGAAACGTGTACGCCGGAGTAATCGACGACGGGACAAGAGTAGCGATCAAACGAGGTAATCCGCAATCGGAGCAGGGGTTTACCGAATTCCAAACGGAGATCCAAATGCTGTCAAACCTCCGCCATCGCCATCTCGTTTCCTTGATCGGATACTGCAATGAAAACTCCGAGATGATTCTTGTTTACGAGTACATGTCGAATGGGCCTTTAAGAGATCACCTATACGGCAAGAAAAACTTGCCTCCCCTGTCATGGAAGCAGAGGCTGGAAATCTGCATAGGTACATCTCTGCCCCACCCCTTCCTCCGCACCTGTTTATGGCGTCTGTGTTAGAATATTTAAACATGAGATATGAACAAAAAGATTATGGGTTTATAATCAATGATCTTGGTTCATAATCAATCTATCCTGGTATTGAGATTTTGATAAGAGTAGCTTATACTCAATTGTAAGTTAGAATATATGCGCACTCGCACCCAGAGCTCAAGTCTGTTTACTATTAGATCGGGTCTACTAAATTTACAGTCTGACCATCCCTGAAAATGCGCAGGTGCAGCTCGTGGTCTGCATTATCTTCACACAGGCACCGCCACCGGGATCATCCACCGCGACGTGAAAACTACAAACATCTTGTTGGACGACACTTACATTGCGAAGATGGCAGATTTTGGCCTCTCAAAAAATGCTCCGGCAGCTGACAAGCTGCATGTGAGCACCGCGGTGAAGGGGAGTTTCGGGTACTTGGATCCGGAGTACTTCAGGAAACAACAACTTACTGATAAGTCTGATGTTTACTCTTTTGGGGTGGTTCTGTTGGAGGTCATATGTGCGCGGCCGGCCATTGATCCAGGGCTTCCGAAGGAGGAAGTGAGCTTAGCTGAATGGGGGATTCACTGGAAGAGGAAGGGGTTGATGGAGAAGATCATTGATCCAAAGCTGATTGGTGATATTGAAGCTGAGTCGATGTTAAAATTTGTTGAGGCTGCTGAGAAGTGTTTGGCGGAGTGTGGTGCCGAAAGGCCGACAATGGGGGATGTGTTGTGGAATTTAGAGCTTGCTCTGCAGTTGCAAGAAACTGGTTCAGAAGGGAAACTTGAGGAAGAAAATAGGAGCAATGGAAATCAAGGACCTGCTTCTGTAGTTTCATCTGCAGTATCAGGTGGAAATCAAGTCGAAATTCAAGTTGTTGATGAGCACCCGAGAAAGGAAATATTTGCGCACTTCGATCCATTGCAAGGCAGATAGATTGGGATCAATGGTTATTGGCAACCCCCGAGGATTTGTGGATCGAAATTCCTAACTCACCACAACAGGTTGACCTATTGGTGGGTGGCTAATATTCTCAGAAGAAGTTCCGATTTTAATTCACTCCATGGGGGCACGAGCCCTCTGAATTAATCGGGCCCAATGTGATTTCGAATAACATGGTTACCTCCCAAAAGCAGACCAATATATGGGTAGATTCTGAGATTAAACCCTGATACGAACACTATAGAGATGAGGGAGATAGATACGCCAGTAGATTCTGAGTTCAAACCTTGATATTCTCAACACATCATACTGGTAATTATGCAAATAGTAAACATTTTTGGGGTTGCATAATTGAGGAGTTGAATACAAAATCAAAAAGTCTATTCATTTCTTCTCAACACATCATACTGGTAGCACATAACATCTCACCTTACTGAACTACTATTGTACAATGTTAAACTTCTGTCTGAATTATTACAGCAGCAGCAGATGTGAATAGAAGGAAAGGTTCTTTGAGAGTGAGAATGTACATGTAGTAGGATGAATCATCTAAGGCAAAATCAGTAGCAAATTTACTCTAGAGCTCCTGCTCAAAACTAGGGCAACTAAGTAAGAACAAGACCAAATTTATAACTTACAGGCACGAAAAGAATCGATGGTTTCTTCGTCTTCTACCTGGTTAGGGTTGAGAGGCTCTAGCTAGACTGCTACAAGGGGAAGTAAGGAGCTATTGTCCCCTTTTCTTCGTTATATTTACGTTGTTCTCATCGTCAAGCACGACCAAGTCTTCACTATTATCAGTCTCCTCTGATCTTCTAGTATTGTCAGAAACTAATAAGAAATCTGAACTAGGAGCAACGGATGCATCAGATAACTTCCTTTTCTTCGCAGCTGGTGCTGCAATAATTTCTACCAAATCATCTTCTTCCGTCGGTAGAGATACAGCTTCAGATATACCGGAGGTGCTCACACCATTATTAGCAGTACTTGTTTTGGGATTGTTTTCAGTTGTTGTAGGTGGTGTCCAGCCAGAGAGAACCATTCCATCAGGTTCCTTCTCTTCATCAAATTCTTCCCTGTAACTCAGTTAGCATAAAATCATTTAGGGAAAGCTAAACCAACACTAAGGCATGGATGTGAGGGAGAAGACTGAACACAATATATTTTTATGCACACAGTCAATAGGGTTAGTTCATAGTTCACTCGCTAACTGGGAAAAGGTAACTGCATGAAAAGAGCAGGAGGAGATAAAGGAAATGCATATGCAGGTGATTTTGAAGAAAATTGGAATGAAGCAAACCTGTCCTTGATGTTAATGCTGCATTTTAGCTCTTGCTGAAGATCCTCGACAGTAAGAATTGTTCCACCGATAACTGGAGAAGGAAGCTCGCATAGAACCTAACAAAGATACACAATCTGAGAAGATTCTGGTGCTGATAACATTTCAAGACCAAGAAGGGTGCAAATGTTGCTGCATAATAAAAGAGAAAAAAACAACCTTTTCAAGATTTGCTTCATAGTTTGCAACCTCATCCTCCTCAAGATCATCACCAACTTCATAGAGGAGGGTAGAACCATGCATGATAAGAGGCAAATTCATGCCAAGCTTTGCTTCCACAATCTTCTTAACAAGGTCCCTCAACTTGGACCGGCGTGAATTTATCTCGAGAGTCAATGGTGTCTATTGTAAACATAAATAACGATTAATGAAAAGCATTTCAACAGCTCAAATGGACATCTTTTGCTAAGAAACATAGCACAAAACAGAAATTCAACCAACCTCAGAGCAGACGTAACATGACTTGTTTGGCTCAAACGGTACAATAGGCATAAGAAGCATCTTTCTTGAAGGATGCTGGAGGCAATAAGTCATCCTAAGAGGTGAGGGAGAATTTATCAGAGCATGACATTATAAGGGATAAGACAAAGCAAATAATAGGTGCAAGTCAGCAATTTCAACCCAGCAACATGGCTTCGTGCAGGAAGAGATCTCAAGAATACCAGGAGTTATAAACTTCAAAAAGAAAAGTATAAGAACCTATCTCTTAAATCAAAGCATGCAGTTGATTTTTGTTTCTTCAATATAGAATAGCATGACTAGGAAGCAAGGAACATAATGGACTTTGCAGAGAAATCTGACCGACCTGTAGTTCTTTATATCATTATGCAGCACCTTAATTGCCTCAATTACAATCAACCCAGCAATAACTGCATTAGTTGTGGCAACAGCATTCACAATATTGCCAGCAATTCCCTTGGCTTCGAAGAGGCTATGCAAAGGGATCCCAAACGAGGAAGCTCTGATATTTGTCGCCGCAGTTACAAATTCCACAGCCAACTGATCATCTTTATCAAAGGTCAAGTTACCAATTTCCTGTGAAAGACGAGGAAAGAAAGAAATATCAACAAGTATCAATAAGAGATACTGAGATCTCCATGACATCTATCAAACCTTTTCTCGTGTTGAGAATAATAATCTCAGAGCCTCAAGAAACACCATCGAATTCTCCTTCAAACTCCAAACATCCTGTGGATTTTTAAGGCCTACAGCTAACATCGCAGAACACGAAGAAGAATCTGTAACTACTGACTGACTTCCATTCTGACGGATGGGATTGGCAGGAATTGCATCTTTGAAATAGATGGGCCTCGGCTTGTTCCGATTCTTCCATGTATCTTCATTTGACAATGCTAACTCGATATTATAGCCAAAAACATGATCAAAGATTCTCTTTCCATATTGTTCAATATCCTCATCATTTTTCAGCACAAAGACATCTTGAGTACGTTGTGATGAACTTGAAGAATCACTAGAACGCACGTTCAGATCATTTTCCTGATTTTTGTCACCAAATAACTTTGCAAAGAGTAGGTCCTTGGCCCATACAATGCAATGGACAAACTGCAATTCGAAATGGGAATTGACCAAATATTAGTAAAAGAAGAACTTGTTGCATATAAATTACAGAGGTTATATTTAAATTAATAGCATTCATTTGGTCATCAATATCATAATAAATTTAGTTAGCATGGGTTCATCAACTTAGGCAAATACAGGAAACAGGAAACACAAATAACGATGTGGATGGTTTCATCAACTTAGGCAGTAGCTATTATTTAAATCGCATAAATATATACAAATTTTTCTTCAAAGAGCTATATCCATAATCTAATGTAGGAAAAAAGTAGAAATCAAGTATGTTGTTTAGAAGAACAGTTCTACATGCAATACAAGAAAAGGGAAAACTAAGTACCTTTGATGGAGTATTTGTGATTGTACACACAGGGTACGTTTTTGGAGCTGGCTTGGGGTGGCACTCATAACATTCTGTTTGACCCTTCACATGAACAGTAACCTGACTCGCAAAAGCAGAACTATAGAAGATTCAGGAAAATGAGTCATCCAATATAAAGAGAACTAACAGGTTGTTCAGAAGGATGTTTCCAGGTCTACAAGCAGCCACATAAATAACTTTTTAGCGGCACAATTGAGTAGAGGATAACTAAAACTTTAGTTGTATGACAAATTAAATCGAAATGTCAACTATTCTTAGAAAAAGAAGCCACCTGTCCCAGAAATCCAGTGGTGCCACTTTCAATCAGTGGAACACCTGCTGCCAAGCAAAGGCGGTTTACATGGCGTCTGGCATCTAAATTGTCTAGCCCATTCAATACAACATTGAACTGCTTAAAAAAGTCAACATTGAATCGAGGATCTTTCACATTAGCATGGTATGGTGTAATACTGATGTGAGGCCTAAACTTCAATACAGCATCACGAGCAACCTGTTTGAACATTGACCCGAACAATGCTTAGTAAAGAAGATCAAGATAAAATACCAGGCAAGTTCAGTTGTCAACTCACTTTAGCTTTGGATTGCCCAACATGTGATTGTCGAAACAAGAATTGTCTGTTTAGATTGCTGACCTCTATGGTGTCCATGTCAATCTGGAATAAAGATTATATAAATATAAACCTGCAATTACGCCTTAAGCTTCAAAACAACAGACAACTAGCATATACAAAAGGAGGCAGCTAGCAGAATAAAATAAACGTGAGATGACAATTACAACAGTAAGACTTTTTCCTATTACCACCAACTATCCGCAGAAGAGGTCAAGCATCGCAGCCCAAGTATCACATTCTCACCTGCTATAGCATTTTGAAAGGGGTATTATTTCACACAATATGAAGAGACGCGCTACATCAGCTCTGCTGAAACACCTTGAAACAAACAACTAACAATTCAAGTTTAAACTAGAAGGTTTGAACTCAAATTGGCAACTCCCCATTTCCTATCTCCAACATACGCCACTAAGCTTTTTAATCCCTCACCATTGCAGAAGATAGGAGATAAACACAGGATAACTGACTAGTAATTCAACAAACACATGCAGAGAGGACTTTGTCGCAATTAAAAGACAATAACAAAAATACGTCGGACTAAAAATGCATTGCATGAAACCCTAGATAATGCCCAAAATGAAGCACAAAATCCGGCAACCATCATAACAGAATATCCCCACAAAAGCCTCAAAAGGGCGAATAAAAATGGAAAGTCATACTCACAATATGGATGTCTTTAAAACCAGATAGCGCGAGGGTTTTGAGCAACTCGCAGCCAATACCACCAGCTCCAACCATAAGCACTTTAGAGCCCTAACCTCATAAAGCCTCCATTTAGGTAAATACCAACTACGTCAACTACTTAACACTGGGCACCACAAATAAAAAGGGTACCTTGATTGCAGTAAGATTTTCTTCAGAACCCATTGTAGATACAGAATTAGAGCAAATCAGTGGCTGAAAAAATAGTAACTGATGCAGAATCAAGTGCAGATATGGCGAATAGTAGAAGAAAAGGGGATGTAGCGCAATCTCATGAGTAATCGCAAGAGTTGCGGAATTGAAAGAGCGAGGGAATTTTATGGTGCAATTTTGGGGAAATAAACTCTCCAAAGGGCGCTAAAAGAAAATGTGAACAGACTGCGCCTTCTCAGTTTATTTATTTACTGAGATATAAATGTTTACCGTTTAAATACGGGAGACGAGAAAGTAGATTATAAGATTTGCGGTGACACAAAAAAAAAATTATAATAATATTATTTATAAATATTTTTAATTAAAAATAATTAATTTATATTTAAAAAATTAAAAAATTAATAATTATACCCTTAAAAAAAACTAATATACTTATGATTTCTTAACGTAAACCTAATATCCTTATGATTTCTCCTCTCCACAAAAACACATTCATTCGGGAGCAGAATACGAAGCTGAAACGTGGAATTTTGATGGGATTCGTGTTTTAACGATTATGATTCTTTTCTTATTAAAATTTTTAATTATTTTATTAGGCATTTTCCCAAAATAATATTTATAAAATCAAAGTATTTATCTAACATTGATACATAATTAGGGTTTTCTCTGTCCCCTAATGACAATGTTTTGTCTATGTTATTACTAGAGTATTGCCCGTGCCCTCAGGGCACGGGATAAAATCGTGATCTTCAACCAAACACCAAAATTGCGAAAACT
>JAOWBN010000437.1:0-11402 GCA_028565015.1 Pinguicula moranensis | reverse complement strand
AATCTTGGGCACAATCATTCAACTCAAGCAGCTGTCTGAGCAAGCAAGACAGGCTATAGCAACCCCCTTCAGTGAACCAGAGATTATAGAGGCTATCAAACAATGTGGTAGCAACAAGAGTCCCGGACCAGATGGTTTGAATTTTACTTTCATCAAACAGTTCTTGAACCTACTCAAGGGTGACATGTGTCAAATGATGACTGAATTTTACAAAAATTGCAGAATGGGTAGTGGAGGTAATGTTTCCCACATCACCCTTGTAGCTAAGACAAAATCACCGCTGAGAGTTTCAGATTTTAGACCAATTACTCTGATAGGTAGTACCTATAAGATACTGGCTAAGGTGTTATCCAGAAGACTTAGTGGCGTGTTGGAGGAAGTAATATACAGGAACCAAATGGCTTACATAGGGAAAAGGCAGATAGTAGACGGAGTATTGATAGCAAATGAGGTTATAGATGATCTAAAGAAAACAAAGAAATCTGCTCTGATCTTAAAATTGGACTTTGAGAAGGCTTTTGATATGGTCAATTGGAATTTCCTGCTACAAATGATGAGGAAGATGAATTTTCCAGATTGTTGGTTGTGGTGGATACGAGAATGCCTCCAGTCTGCAACAACTTCGGTATTATTAAATGGAAGCCCAACTTCAGAGTTCACACCACAAAGAGGACTAAGACAAGGAGATCCCCTATCCCCTTTACTGTTCTTGATAGCAGCAGAAGGCCTATCGGCTTTGGTTCAAGTAGCTGAAAAACAGAACATTTTATCGCCACTTGAAGTAGGGGAAGGGAAGATGAGAATATCTCATCTTCAATTTGCTGATGACACCATATTTTTCACTGAGGCTACTTGGGAGAATGTAAGAGCTATTAAAGCTTTGCTGCGCAACTTCGAATTATTGTCTGGGACACGCATAAACTTCCATAAAAGTGAGCTAATGGGAAACAATGTAGCTGACCTAACACTGAAGGAGATGTCTGACTATTTGCAGTGCAGAAAAGGATGCTTACCCTTCACTTATCTTGGATTGCCAGTGGGTGCAAACCCACGAAAATGCTCAACCTGGAAGCCTGTGATAGAGAGATTCAGTAAGGTCCTAGGAAGATGGGAGAACAAGACTCTGTCTGTTGGAGGTAAAGTCATTCTTATCAACTCAGTACTGGCGTCCCTACCCTCTTACTTCTTCACAAGCTACCTAGCCCCCAAAGCAGTGATCCAGAAACTAAAAGCCCTACAAAGAGATTTCTTTTGGGGTAGAACATCAGAAAAGAGGAAAGTTTGCTGGGTATCATGGCAAAAAATGTGCCAACCGATAGACAAGGGAGGCTTAGGCATTAGGAATCTGGAGACATTTAGCAAAGCAATGCTAGGAAAATGGGGTGGAAGAATTCTGAATGACACTCCGGGGATGTGGAAGGACTTGCTAAGAGCAAAGTACGGGACTGCAGGTTCAATCTCGGTTGGTGGAATAAGAGAACTATGGGAGGATAGAGGAATTGTACCTGTAAGAAGAGGAAGGAGGAGGGGGAGGGCTTATGCATCTTATAGTTGGGATGATCTGCAAACTACCTTGCAAGGTTCTTGGTTTCGGGACAATGTGAGTCTGAAGCTGGGGGACGGAGCACAGTTAAGATTTTGGGAAGATCAGTGGGTAGGCCCTTTCACACTAGAACTACGCTTCCAAAGACTCTACAAGCTAGATATTTTGAGAGGAAAAAGCATTGCTAGCCATGGTGAATGGACTGAAGGTGGCTGGCAGTGGAAGTGGGGGTGGAACAGAAACCTACGAGAGGTGGAAAAAAGAGATCTAATAGAGCTAACAAACTTGATTTGTGATATTGTTTGGCAGGAAAACACAAAAGACTCTTATTACTATGCAGGTGGCAATGAAGGAGACTATGCAGTTAAGGAAGCCTACAAGATTATCAGCAGTGAAGAGCAGGACCCATATACAGATGATGAGCAAAAACTCCTCTCCCAAATCTGGAACAGGTACACTCCTAAAAAGATAACTATTTTTGTGTGGAAACTTTTGCAGAAAAGACTGGCAACAAATTACAACTTGAAGCAAAGAGGCATTATACATCCTGAACAGAGAATAGAGTGTGGGCTATGCCAGGATTACCAAGAGGATGAGCAGCATTTATTTTACGAGTCTAAACAATCAGTCTCACTGTGGCAAAAAGTACAACAATGGCTACTGCTACCTCACACCCCAGTCACAATGCAGCTGCCAGAATTCCACCACTTCATGAATATGTTACCACGAAATACACCTGGAGAAGCATGGAAACAAATATGGTATGCCCTTGTCTGGTCGCTTTGGGAGCTAAGAAACCAGGTACATTTCAACTCAGTCACTATCAATATGGAGGAGACATTCCAGAGGCTGCAGGTAAAGTGCTGGAAATGGTTTAAATACAACGGAAAGCAAGGTAACTTCGACTATTCCCTTGCGGACTGGATTATGAATCCATTAGAATGTTTGAGTTGCTTGGTGAAGCACTGAGGCTTATATGTGGGGGGTGGAATTGCAGTAGAAATCAGGGCATGTGTCTGTAAAGTAAGGTGCAACTTAGGATAACAAAAGGGTTTGTATAACATCTTTACCTAGCATGTTTCTAAAACATGATCCATACTGTACATATTGCTCATCATCCATGTTTGGTGCTATTTCACTGTTTTTACTCTTCAAGGAGATACAGATGCCTAGCTGCTGCATCAACGTGATGTTAGAGCAAAATAAAACGTGTAGCTGGTGGAGGCTCTTTACTGTAATCATACCAGGTTATACGGTTTTGAAGCTACAAGTTTGTGAACAGGGAGGTACGCAGACAGGCCTCATTTTATTGATTGGCGCATGGTTATTACTTTTCTGCTGCATGTGGGTACAGGTACAGGCAGGAACCAGCAAGGTTTGCAAGGTCTGAAGGGAGCCAACCTCCCACATCATCTCTCCTCCATAACACATGAGTGAAGCAAAAATCACACGGCCGAGACACTATAAGGTTAACAGGTCGAGTCTTGTTATCTACTACAGTAAAGACACCTGGAGTCTTACGACGCCCTGAATAGCTGGTGGTTGAGACCAATGCTTGAATATTCTCTAAGTCATTGCTTATAGGAAATTCATAGCAATCTCTTAGACCTATGCTATACAGTATACAGACCGAGCTGGGTATTTAACAAGGTGAAGACACCTGTAGTCATCTCTGGATGGCAGCCTGCATAGTTGATAGTCAACGGATCACTTTGCTCATCTCTTGTGTATGAAGGTTATCGAAGATGTTATTTACTATCTGTTCATTGATATTACATCTCTACTGCGTGGTGGTACAGGTTAGGTGGAAGACACCAAGGATTTTTACCTGAATGGACCAACAACATCTTTCAACAAGAGTAGGGTAAAAATCACATGACTATGAAGCTATAAGGTTAACAGGCAGAGCCTTGTTATCTACTACAGTTAAGACACCTAGAGTCACATGACGCCCTGAATAGCTATTGGTCAGGATCAATGCTTTCAATAGCAATCCCATAGACCTATGCTATACAGTATACAGGTCGAGCTGGGTCTTTAGCAAGGTGAAGACACCTGTAGTCATCTCAGGATGACAGCCTGCATAGCTGAGAGTCAACGGATCAATTTCACTCCTCTCTTGTTCGCTCAATCAGCTACCATGTACTCCTCATTGATGTAACTAATACTTGTAGTGAATGAAGGGTTTTAATTCCTAGACTTGTAGTGAGAGACCGCAGAATATCCTCCTTTTTTTTGCATCTCTTTCTTTTTGCTCTTACCCCTGGTAAGAAGCTGTAAATATTGCTTTATTTTAATGAAATTTCGGCTTATAAAAAAAAGATATTGAGAATCTGAATGCAATAAAAGAAAAAAGAACAAGCTTTTCTTTTTCTCTCTGGGTGCGAAGCCTTTTTTGCCCTCACAGGAAATAAAATGAACAAGAATCCAAACTGGTCAAACATCCAATAAAATCAAAGTTGATATGAAAATGCACATTTAATAACATAAAAAATTGGTAATGCACATTTAATGCAATAAATGTAACATGAAAAATTAGGAACGTGAATGTCATATATGTACAATAAATGAGTGAATAGAAGTAGTGAGAAAAGAAATTGGAGAAGAAAGAATTGCAGAGAATTCCTGTTGTTCATTTTATTGCATTTGTTTACACTAGCATAAATAATTCACAATAAGTTATCAGCACGACTCTACTACTGGGCTTCTAGTATTATTACTGAGGTAAAGTTAATTAATTATTATTATAATGTCTAATCTTTCTAAACTTGAGTTTGTAGATTTAGATATCACGAGAAAAAATTACTCGCTATTGATTCTTGATACGAAAATTCATCTACATGCTATGGGTCTTGGTGATACCATAAAAGATGAAAATAAAGCATTTCGACAAGATAAGGCAAAAGCCATGATATTTATTCTCCACCATATTAATGAGGGACTCAAGGCAGAATACCTCACTATAAAAGATCATGCAAATCTTTGAAAAAAATCTCAAAGAGAAATATGATCAACAGAAAATGGTGATACTTCCAAAAGCTCGTTATGATTGACTACAATTATACTTACAAGATTTTAAATCTGTAAGCAAATACAATTCTGCCGTGTTCAAAATCAGTTCTCAATTGAAGTTGTGGTGAAAAGATTACCGATGAGGACATACTAGAAAAAATATTCACTACTTTTCATGTCACTAATATGCTCCTGCACCAGCAATACCGTGAAAAGGGTTTTAAGAAGTACTACGAATTGATTTCATGTCTTCTTATGGCTGAACAAAATAACGAGTTACTAATGAAAAATCATCAATCACGTCCAAGTGATTCTGTTCCATTCCCAGAAGTGAATGTGAATACATTTATTCAAGGCCCCCCCCCGTGGTCGTGGTCGTGGACGTGGAAATCGGGGAAATCATCCTTACTTTCACCGCAATAATCCAAAAAATACAAATAACCACCAGAAGTGGGAGAAAAATGATAATTTGCAAGGTCGCAACAAAGAATCTCAGGGCAACAAGAATATAGAAAATGTTTGTCATCGATGGGGATGAACAATTATTGGTCCCGTACTTGGCGTACGCCAAAGCACCTTGTAGAATTTTATCAAGCTTTAAAAGTTAAAGGGAAGAATGCGAAGACAAACTTTGTCCAAAATTCAATGAATAATGTAGAAATGAATTTTGTTCAAAATGATTTCCTCGATGAAAAATTTGATGTAACACATTTAGATGTTGTCGATTTTCTCGCCCACACTGATCCAATGAATAGTGACAAAAATATCTAAGTTTTTTTTGTATATTATCTACTTATCAATATTATGTTTGATTTATTATGTAATCGTTACTTTACTATAACTTTGATTTCGTTTATTTCTTATTGTTACGTATTTATTGAAGATAATTATGTAATTATCCAAATCAAATAAGGAAGATACATGTCTCGCAGACAGTGCAATAACACACAGCATACTCAACAGTAAAAAATATTTTATCTTCCTATCTATATAGTAATTGTATGTTAATACAATATCTTGTAGTGCAAAATTAATTAAAGGTTCCAGAAGAGCACAAATTGTACTACATGGAGGGACAAATATCCCAATTGATTATATTTTATTCTCATCTAAGTCTCGATTACATTTATTGAGTTTTAAAGATATTCATCGAAATGGATATCATATCGAGACTATGGACGAAAAAAATGAAGAATACTTATGCATTACATCAATTATTTTGGGTAACAAAGGCATCTTGGAAAAATTACCCTTAATGTCCTCAGAATTTTAGACAACAATTAGAATGGTTGAAGCTTATGTTGTTGAAAGTCTAAAAGCTACTAAAACTTTCAAAGTTTGGCATGATCGGTTGGGTCATCCCGGATAATTTATGATGCGAAAAATTATAGAAAATTCATGTGGTTATTCAATGAAAAATCAGAAGATTTTTCAAACCAGTGAATTTTCATGTACTGCTTGCTCTCAATGCAAACTGATTACAATGCCTTCATTAAATAAATTTGAGTATGAGAACCCTACATTTTTTGGAAGAATTCAGGGAGATATATGTGGGCCTATACACCCACCATGCGGACTATTTAGATATTTTATGATTTTGGTTGATACATCAACTAAATGATCGCATGTGTGTTTATTATCTACTCGCAATTCAGCGTTTGCAAGATTATTTGCACAAATAATTCATTTGCGAACTCATTTCCCTGATTTTTCAATAAAGAAAATTCGCCTAGATAATGCTGCTGAATTTTCATCACAAGTCTTTAATGACTCTTGTTTGTCAATTAGAATAACCAGTGAACATCCTGTCACACCTGTTCATACATAAAATAGTTTGGCTGAATCATTTATTAAATGCTTCCAATTGATTGGAAGGCCAACGCTTATGCATTCTAAACTCCCTGTATCTGCTTGGGAACATTAAAATTTGCATGCGGCAACACTTATTTGAATCAGACTAATAAGTTATAATAATTTATCTCCGTTGCAAATGGTTTATGGTCAAGAATAAAAAAATTCCATCAAAAAATATTCGAATGTGCGATATATGTACCAATTGCTCCTCCATAATGCACAAAGATGGGTCCTCAAAGGAGGATGAGAATATATATTGAATAAGAATCTACCTCAATAATTAAATATTTAGAACCCTTAACTTGATATTCATTTACAGCAAGATTTGATGATTGTCATTTTGATGAATCAATTTTTTCAACATTAGGTGGAGAAAATAAATAGCTGAAAAAAGAATATATCCTGACATCAATCTTCACTATCACATTTTGATCCTCGTTCTCGCCAATGTAAACTTGAAGTTCACAAGATTATTCATTTACAAAATTTAGAAAATCAATTGCCAGATGCGTTTACCGACCTGAAGACGGTAACTAAGTCTCATATACCAGCTGCAAATGCTTCAATTAAACTTATTGTCCCAGGAGGACTAATTCTACAACAAATGAGTCTAAATCACGCATGAAGTGTAAAAGATTAATCGGTTCCAAAGACAAAAATCCTTGAAAAATAAAATGAGCAAACATAAAGAATGGTCCAGAAGAGGCAATAAAATCTCCACCAGAGATCCTTAATATTCCAGAAAAGAAAAGAAAATCTCCAGAAGAGACCCGTAATACTCTAGAAGAGGCAAAAGACATAAATGAAGAAATTCAGGTACCTAAAAATGAGAAGATCTCCATAAATTATGCCGTAACGAAAAAAATATGGAATCGAGATACTAAACATTGACGATATTTTTGTTTATAATATTGCATGTGATATAATGAAAGAGAATAGGGATATTGAACATACATCTATGAAGGATTGTAGGCGTATATATGATTGGCTAAAATGGAAAGAAGCAATTGCTTTAGAGCTTAGTTCTTTAGAGAAATGTGAAGTTTTTGGACCAGTAGTCCTTATACCAAAAGGTACAAAACCAGTCGAATATAAATGGGCACTTGTGCGAAAAAAGAAATGAGAAAAATAAAGTCGTGAGATATAAAGCACGACTTGTAACACAAGGTTTTATCCAAAGACGAGACATTGATTATGAAAATACTTATTCTCCTATGATGGATGCAATCACATTTCGTTATTTGATAAGTCCGGTAATTCATTAAAAGTTTGAAATACGACTGATGGATGTAGTGACAGTCTGTTTATATGGCACATCAGAAAATAATATTTATATGAAAATCACTGAAGGTTTTAAAGTGCCGGAAGCACAAAGTTTAAATTTTCGAGAGATTTATTCAATTAAATCTCTATATGGACTAAAATAATCCGGACGTATGTGGTTCAATTGTTTGAGCACATACTTATCAAAGGCAGACTATAAAAATTATCCGATATGCCCATGTGTTTTCGTAAAGAAATCTGGATCAAAACTTGTCATCATTGCTGTCTATGTAGATGACTCAAATATTATTGGAATTCCTGAAGAGTTATCAAATGCAGTACCTTGTCTGAATAAAGAATTTGAAATGAAAGACCTTGGAAAAAAATTGTGTTTAGGTCTTCAGATTGAGCACTTGACATATGTAATTTTTGTGTATCAATCTAATTATTTGGAGAAAGTGCTTTGAAGCACACCAATGGTGGTAAGGATCCATTCCTACACGACTTGATATATATGTTGCAGTAAATTTACTAGTAAGTTATATTCTTCTCCAATTAGAAGACACTGAAATGGAATCAAACACGTTATTCGGTATCTTCGAGAAACAATGGATATGGGTTTATACTATCCCAATATTTCTAACCCAGAATTAATTGGTTATGATGATGCTGGATATTTATCAGATCCACACAAAGCTAGATCTCAAATAGGCTATCTGTTTAATTGTAAAGGTACAACTATTTGGTAGCGTTCTATTAAACAAACATTAGTCGTTATTTTCTTCAACCATGTAGAAATCCTTGCAATTCATGAAGCAAGTCGTTAGTGCATTTGATTAAGAACTATAATCCAACATATTCGTGGAATGTGTGGCTTGGAGACCAAGAAGGACATTCCAACTATTCTTTATGAAGATAATGCGGTTTGCATTGCTCAGTTGAAACAATGTTTCATTAAAGGAGATAGAACGAAGCATATATCACCCAAATTTTTCTTTACACATGACCTTCAAAAAAGGGTGATATAAATATTCAGCAAATTCAATTAAGTGATCTGGCAGATTTATTTACAAAAGCATTATTTACTGCAATTTATGAAAAGCTGGTCAAAGGGATCAGCATGAGGGAACTAAAAAATGTGTCCAACAGTGGGAGATCATAAAATCACATACTATTTTTCCTTCATTAGGATTTTTTCCCACATGATTTTTTCCTAGTAAGGTTTTAACGAGGCATGATATGATGGACATTAAGGGAGAGTGTTATGAATTATTGAATGCCAACAAATTTGGCGACGGCAGACATAATAATTTATGTTAAATAGTGTTTGAATAGTGATAAATAGTGTTAGCATTAATTGAAAGCATATGATGGTCGATAATTCATCGTGTATAAATATGTATACAAGATAAAAAGAAAAGGAGAAAAAAAATTGAGAAAAAAACTTGCCTTTATTCTTTATTGTTCATTTGTACGTATCAAATTCTTTACCTTATTTACATAATTTATTAATTAGCTCATAATCTAAATGGTCGGGAATTTTTCAAAAATATTCCATCAACGTGGCATTTTTAAAAAATGCACGTGGTCAACGTGACCGAATTTTTTTGCCCAAATAGTTATAATTATATTACTATTTTGTATTCATAGACTGTATTTTTCTCCCATTTGTTTTGACCCATAACACAACGGTCGTAGTTAACACCTATTCAAGGTCAGGATCAGAATAATGAAGGCGACAAATGATTGCTTGTTCTTCAGAAAATTTGTATCTCCTCGTCCAATTGGACGGCAGCTTTCGTTTGGTAGTATTATGAATTCTGTCTGGAAGGGGAGTTGTTCAGCTCAAGTATCGTCAACTTGAGAATGAAAGACGAAGCTCGGGAATGTGGTGGTGATATCTCTGTAACCAACAAAAAAAGTAATCAGATTCAAGCAGGTGGAGACATTCAAAGAGTTCGCATCAAACTATAGGAGAGATTATTAACAAGTTGAGCGTGCTTTTTCGATCCGGGAATTACAGTATTCGAAATTCATAAACATAGCGAACGCACATACACACCATGGACATGGAAATTAGGCACACGTTGTATTGATATTTGCTTTCATGGTGGGGTAATTGGCGTTTGTTGGCACATTGTCTTTGAGAAATGGGAGGAATTGAAGAGGGGAAGAAGAAGCCAGTAATAACGTACGGTTGACTTACTTAAGATATTGAAGGGTCATGTTCTTTAGGAGAGAAGGATGTCGCATGACAAGGCTCCTCCATTCCTCTTTGTCGATCTTGCCATCATGTTTCGTGTCCGCTTCCTCAAAAGTCTGAAAATCAAGGTGAACTTAGATGACGGTAAAATTAAATTAAAATAGTGCCTTCATGGATTAAACTGCAACCTTGTTATAAATTAGTCTGGACAGGTAACAGGAACTGGTGAAATATGTTTCTAAAACATGAGTCATTGGTGCTTCATATCCTAATGGTGGAGAGTACGTGTGTCTGTGTGTGTCTTGAACTCTGGTATAGGCCTATTAAAAAAAAACTAGACCTTTGAATGCTTAAACAACACGAGAAAAATTGTGCTGCAGGAGAAGGGAAAGAACCAAAATTTTAATGTTCGAGTCTATCTTATAGATGTAATGCAAATTGAGAAACAAATTAACATACTTAATGGCCTCACCTTATCAATGATACTCTCAATAACGTTGTCTGACAGGTTCATACCAGATTCAGCCAGTGTTGCCACCACCATTTGCTTTACCTACAATAACTCAACGAGATTTCATCTCTACAAATCATGATCTTTACAAGAGGAATGTGATCTTTCATAGAGACTGCATCTCTACGAAAGTTCATTATACCAAAATTCTAGACCCCGCGCCTCACCACCATGCAGTGAAAATGTAGCCACATAAAATGTTTTCCAATGAATCATATCTGCAAAACTGATACTTACCTCTTGTTTTTCGATGAATCCTTGCCGCTTGAGATCATATAATTGGAATGAAACTGTTAAAAGAAGAATTTTTGATCATCATCTTGATGTAAATGATATCCCGTATAACTATAAGCTGTTGGGAGATATATAACTATTGTGCATCTTTGGAAAAAATAACACACACCAAACAAAAACAGACCGAATCTTGTTAAGGCATGACTGAACAATGAAAGATGAACAACGGTTTTTACAATACCCAACATCGGTAAAAGGTTTTAAATACATAACCAAATGACAAGTGGAAAAGACCAACTTCTACAATACCGGTAGAAGATGCTTACAATCAATTTTGTCATCGAGTGGGGCGGTGGGGTGAAATACTGAAAGGGCACGTGCAAACTCGTCAAAGTCTAATATCCCATGGTGCTTTGTGTCAAACAAGTCAAATACCTTGAGAATAAAAGAAATGATAGGAGAAACTGATAATGATAGTTGTGATGCGAAGAAAAACAAAGTAGAATTACACTTTGGAGGCTTGCTAGGAGAGGCAAAAAGCATCAAGAAGATATAAAATATGTAGGACTAACCGAATCAAATAAAAATAAAGCACTATCAAAGCTCCAGCGACTCACATTTTAGCTGGTGTTTAACATTGAAATATAGAAAAATAAGAGAGGAACTTTCAACCAATATGCAGTGTTTGGCTCATGAAAACTAACCATCTAACAAGTTTAAGCAATTTGCAGAACTTGACACATCAAAACTAACCCTGTCCGCGAATAGGCTCTCCTTTTTGT
>JAOWBN010000426.1:0-11403 GCA_028565015.1 Pinguicula moranensis | reverse complement strand
TTAGCCGAAATTTTGGGGTTATCCCGCGCGTGAAAAAAAAATACATTTTGATACCAAACGATGGATAACTAAGGATAACATGCATTATCTCATCGCAATCATGCTATCAAACGGACCCTAAAGGAGAGTTCAAACATTTATACTCAGCAAAATCAACTTATACAGAAATTAGAATGTCTATAGGAGCTCGATCAACTACAAATAATTTTTTTGCAACATTTTGGAGCAAACATTCACTTCTCAAAAAAGCCACATTTGGATGAAGACTCCTACAAGATAGAATCCCAACAACCGATAAACTAATCAGGAGG
This sequence comes from Pinguicula moranensis, assembly GCA_028565015.1. NCBI lineage: Eukaryota > Viridiplantae > Streptophyta > Magnoliopsida > Lamiales > Lentibulariaceae > Pinguicula > Pinguicula moranensis. The sequence goes on along the minus strand of JAOWBN010000426.1, from coordinate 11,092 downwards.
GGTATTAATAAGAATCTAATTTGTTCTCTCTACAATATGGAGCTAGAATCGATTGCTCATCTGTTTTTCTCTTATGAATTTTCAGATGCCGTATGGAAGTGCTGTTATAACTGGATTAGAGGTCACAAAATGCTCTACAGACCCGATTTCTAACTTCATGGCGCAATGGGCATGTTAGAGAATAAAGAGGAGAAAAGATGAAGATAAAGAGGAGAACAAATGAAGATATCTAGAAAACTTTCTGGACCGTAATCTGTTGATAGATTTGGGGTGAAAGATTTTTCAACAATCACGCCCCATGAAGGTGAAATTCGTCTAGAAAATCCAAATTGGATGATGGAAAATCTTCCAAGTGAAGAACATGTTGGATCGATAGCGACTGATTTAGAGACCCATAAACATATGTAATGATAGAGTTTTAAGAACATGGGTAAAATATGTAAATATGCAAATAGTAGTTTATTTTTAATAAAAAATATTTAATTTGCTAAAAAAATGTTTAGGTGTAAAATGTACCTTTTTACAATGGTTATTATTTATTATTTTCTTTTTTGGACGAATGTGCTGCATATTTGACATGACACCATCAAAGTCTCGTGGATGTGTACTAGGAAATAGGAAGGTGGGCCACAGAACAAAGAAATTTTTCAGATCAACGAACTCATCATTTCACGCCGAGTTAATAGTTTACTGCCTCTATTACCCTACTACCCCTATGATTTGACTAGTAGGCAGCCTATCTCTTGTGAGTCTACAAGGGCCAATAAGCATAAATTCTATATTATAAATTGGGTTTTAACCTGGGTGGATTTGGTAACACAATATAAGTTATCATGCATTTTTTTATATATATAATTCAACATTTTTAAGTGAAATTATCAACACATATAGCATTTGGTACATATATTTTGATGATATTTGTGATAATGCATAAAATTCATAAAATATTTTTTTAACACGTGATTATCGTCGAATAACTATATCACTTACATTTTGATTTTATGAATTTTATGCATAAAATTCACAAGACAAACCGAACCAGTTGCCTCAAACCCTAAATTTTGATTGGGTCATCGAACGAACCTTCGAGCAACAAGATCTTTCAGCTCTCTCTCTCCAGGGAACCTATTCTTCTGCAATTTAGAGAATATCAGCAACCAAATAAATATGGAAAATTCTCGCTTGCAAAGGAATGCTCATTGATATGAAAAATATCCTCTTGTCCTTTATCAAAACTCAATTCACAAGACAAACCGAAACATTGGAACTGCCTTTATGGATATCTTGCTTTCTCATCTATCCTAATATCAGTATACCTCATATGCTTCTCACATTTCTGATCAAGCATCGAAATAGGATGAGTCTGCTCAACCAACATATCCATGAACGTTGTCTTACTATGTTGCAAATTTCTAATAAGCAGGGGAGGAGAGAGGGAACTAGGGGGCATGGTCCTCCAGGATTAGATTTTTTTTTATTATAATAGGTAAAAAATAATAATTTTTTAGTTTGGTCCCCTTATAATTATATTTATTTTAATGTATTATATAAAACAAGCAAAATGTCTATGTTATCTTTGTTCGAATCAGCCGCAGACTGTCAACCATTTATTCTACTTCTGTGAAAAATCATATTGGATTTAGTCTACATTATATGCATGGTTCGGATATACATATGTTGGACAGGGTAATATAGTGGACCATCTTCAAGCACACATAGGTACGTGGCTAGTGGCAGATGGGCGTCAACTCTGGAAAGCTTTATGGCGCTGAACGATATGGAATATCTGGAAATCAAGAAATGAAATTCTTTATGATAAGGTTCAAATTGAATATTACAAGATTGTGGAGAAAATTCAACTTGAGATTTGGTACTGGTACACTACGGTTTCAAAGCCAGCGGACATCACTACGGTATCGGATTGGATTATTCACCCACGCCTTTGTATTGGTAATTTTAGACCCCCTTGAGTGTTCTGTATTCGAGAAGTAATCTTCTTAAAATTGTGGAAATACGTCTCAAACTCTGTAAATTCGGTTGATTTAATTTATTATTACTTATAAAAAAAGGGACTTTCCATTTTTTTTTAAAAAAAAAGGTTCAAACCTAGAAGAAGCAATACAAAATTTCGGGGGAAATATTTGCCAGAAAATATTGAGAATTAAGTTATTTGAAAAAAAAAAAAAGATTATCTGTGAATTAAAAATAGCTCCACTCATTTTTTTTTAATTTTAATTTCTTCATAAACGAATTTATTTTTAAAAAAGTCTATAAAAAAAGGAGAACAATTTTGGTATACCTTAACGAATTGGTGCTCAATTTCAGGGTTATCTATCGCATCAACGGCGGTTTCCGGCGAAGTCCTAGCGAAGGAAATGGAGATGGGCCTTCTCATGGCGGGACCTCGGAGGTAAGATGCGGCGGCGGTTCCTGGTGGGGCAGTGGGCGGAGAGTCGAATGTCGGGACAACTCATGGCAGCTATTTGACTTCAGAGGAATGGAATGGGAACACATAGACTACCCAATTCCTTACATGGGCCCCACACTATGTGTTGCCGAATTTTCCATCACTCTAGGCAGTGTTTGCAAATGCTTCTACAAACTGCTTTTGGTGGTTTCACCACACTTTTTATTTTTTGAGTGTTTGCCAAACCTACTCCAACTTTCACTTTAGAGGTTGTAAAGCTAATTTAGCTTATACTCCAAAAGCATGGGAGGAGATGCGTTAGTGGTGAAAAAGCAGGCGGTGACATTTTTTGAAAATAAGTAAAATACATGTTTAAGACATTTTTGTCCTAATAACATTCTCATAATCCAAAATTATCTTTCGATTTTTTTTATAGGAAATCATAAGTTAGGTTTTTTGAAGGTTATAATTGAATTTTCCTTTCATAAGTATAAGAAAAGCTATTTCAGTTTTAAAATATTTACAAACACAAATATTGTAATTTTTTATGTAACACAACAATTTTTGCAAACACACACCACTTTTTTACAAATCATTTTTTTTAATCTTCTCCATTGCAAAGTGCTTTTCAAAAGCATAAACATTTGCAAACACACACATATGAACCCATGAAATTGTTTTTACTTTTGAGGACTTTGTAAGAAAAAGAAGAAAAATGTTTTTCACTTTTTATGCAATTAATGACAATATATTATTGTAACTTTTTATTGTTAAATATACTTCATATTCACACACCTTTACAATCATAAAAACACTAGGACAACCACACTAAAAAAATCATTAGAATCCTTATTTTTAATATATTGTGGCAAAATTGATTATTATGATTATGTTTTTTACAAGAAACCACCATTTTGAGTTTTAGGAAATTCCGCAGCTTAGGAACCGCGATTGTTACCATCTCGAGCTTTCGGGAATTCCACTGCGTAGGGAAGGCGTTCGTGACATGGTCGTGGCCACAATATATTATTTGCACCTAATAGAAATTGAACCCTTGACCTATTGAGCATTTCAACCTTTAAATCCAGGTCATCCACAGTTAGGCCAACCCGTTGTGGTTTGACAAAATTGATTTCAACTTAAAATCTCCCGAAATCACCAACAAGTTATTTGCATTTTTTACTGGTCCTTTTAAAATAGAATTTAGAAAGAAAAAAAAACTAACAAATATGATAATTTTTGCACAGGTCAAATATTGTGATTTAAATCCTAAATTTGAATATCCTTATAGCGTACGATACAAATAAATTTTACTTGCTACATTCAAACAATATCCCAAATAACTAAAGTTTAAAGAAAATACTTATACGAATACTATTATATAATATTTTATTTCAAATTTGGTGGGATTAGAAATTCAACAACCAAGCATGAGATTAACATAATTTCTCCTCGTTTCATCCGTACAACCTTGTTTTCTCTCTGTACATGGTGATTTTGAGTAACTGTAGCCCTTCCTCCCACCTCGCCACTGTCTCCGCCGCTTGTGCTCCATCCCACTGACCTCCACCACTTTTCGACTCTCCTCCCCGGGGTTGCCTTACGCGCCCGGGGAGCGCCTACCCTGTTTGCCTATGCCCTTGTTTCCGTTGTCTCCCTATTTTGATCTTGTTTCTCCTTCGTTACTGACCAACCTTCTAGCAAACCGATGACCTCCTGGACTATTCCTTCACACCAGCTGAAGATGATGAGGCGGGTTGCCATCAAAGATGGTAAAGCCCCATTGGTCCATCCCCATTGAAACTTCAACTCTTTTCCTCTGTTGCTCACTCGGAAGCCATGGCTAGTTCATGAAAGACTGGAGCCTAGAGTTACCTCGCTAAGAGAGCCTTTCTAAGTGCATTGGTCAGGTGTTTGTAGCTTTTCCTTGACAAATTTTCCAAAAGGTTGTGATACTGACTGGTTGCGTAGTGTGATGAAACATCAAGGCACAATCCAAAAACTCTCAATTGCACGCAAACTCAGCATTAGAGGACTCCAGTTTTGATTTGTGGGTTTTGCTAATGTGGAAGACGTTAACCTCATGTTGTTCAAGCTCAATAACACTTGGCTTGGCTCGTACCGCCTGCAAGCAAACCTAGCCAGATGTCCAAAACATCCTCACCCTAAATGGGGGGTGAAGTCCACTAGTACTCTAATCCCTCTGAAGCTACCCCTGGAACCTCCGGCTTATACTTTGGTGGAGGGCTCTCCATCAGGCAAGGAACCTAGTCCGCCTGAGGTGTTGTCCTTTAGCTCAACTGTGGAATCCAATTCATAGCTTGGCCGTAGCTACGTGGCTACACTGAGTTAGCACCATTGTTGTCGTGATCTTCAAAGGGGCCTGAAATCAATTGATTATTTGAATGTGGTGGCAAGCCCCTTAGGAGATGGGATGGTTCTCCCGTGGGAAGATGAACCCTTGGACCTCTGCAATCTCATAAGTAATGACAAGGCCTGGCTTTCCAACTGGGTGGTTGATATCTCCCCGTGGTCCCCCCAAGAGCCAGCAATTAGCCGCATCTGCAGGCTCCAAATCTTTGGGTTGCCTCTCCAAGCTTGGTCCCAGATCAACTTATCTGCTATAGGCAATAAGTTAGGTTCCCTTATATGCATTGAGGACAGACATAACTCTCTCCAAACAGGATTTGGAGTTAGCTTATTTAGTGGTCCAAGTCCCCCTAGGTTTGAGGGTTGATAAGACCATGAAGGTGCTAATAGATGGCAACCCCTACTTCTTGTATGTTGTGGAAACTGCGAAAACTATACCACTTTGGCAAGATGAGCTGGCATCACCCTCTGACACTGATTCACTATCCTCTGCTGATCTCTCTATTACTAGCTATGAGGGATCTATCGATGTATATCCTACGTTGGACAAGGATAAACCTTCTCCAGCAGTAAGACTTGTACTAGTTGAGCCTCCCAAGCCGGTGTCCTTGCCACTGCCACCTCCAGTGGGATCAGATCTTACACAAGGCCTATTGACCACAGGGCTGCAATCATGACAGCCCCATAAGATTAGTTAGTGGCCTCCATCTTTGGCTGATTTGAGATCTCAGGAAGTGGAGCCAGAGCAAATAGCTGGGGGGACAATTATGCCTGCCTCTGGGTCCTGTGTACCAAATCCCCTAACTCTGGTGTCAGATGAGACTATGATTACCCTGGACCCAAGTAGGCTATGCAGTACAAGCGATGAAGCTGAGGTAGTATTGGCAGCTACCCCTTGTAGGAAGTTGTTTGATGAAGCTTCCACGACTTGCAATGAGGTGTTGATCATACCTGCTCCAGATGTCTTACCTCCAGTTGTATCAGACTCCCCATCTAGGTTTTTCTGAAGAAGAGTTGACTGACATCCCTATAACCTTGGAGGAGTTCCCCCCTCTACCATGGCTCGGATGCGGTTAGTGATGTTAGTAGTCCTAAGCACTCGTTGCTAGTAAAACCAAGGATCACAAGGGGCCGACCTAAAATAAGAAGCCAGACCAGAAAGGATGATGATCCAGCACGGGCAAGCAATCTAGACATCTTGGATGAATGGTTAGGCCAATTGGCAACCCATTCCTCTGTTAGCCCTCCCCTACCTCGTGAGCACCTGGCTAGTAGCTCTAGGTAGCCAAGCCTTACTGTTGACTCTATTATGGTAATTGGATCACAAATTCGTATTGACTATGGTAACTAACAAGATGAGTTCCGTTCTCTGCTTGAGGACATGTCTAAGTCCTGTCATGAGGCTTCCAGCCACCATGCCCCTGTGCCTTCATCTACTCCTCTGGGGGTTGAGAGCAATCAGTGCTCATGAAGCTAATCATTTATAATGTCCATGGTCTAGGGAGTCAGAAGAGGAAATGGCAGGTAAAATAGTTGATATTGAAGGAGAAGGGGGATTTTTTTAGCCTGCAGGAAACCAAGTTATCTTCCATAGAAAAATCACTATGCTCCTACTTATGGCATGATTCGGATTTTGACTGGTGCTTCACACTGCTTGTCTCTCTGGAGGCTTACTATGTATATGGAATAAAAATAAATTCCAAAGAGCATCCATGTTCGATGGGGAGGTTTCCTAGGTGTATCTGGCTTCTGGTTTGGAGAAACTACAGTGTTTCACATGATAAATGTGTATGGGCCTGGTGACTTAGCAAGGAAACAAATCCAAAGGGCAGCTTCTGTCAAACTGTTTACTATATATTAAACTAGAGAAATGTTGCATGATGGGGGACTTTAATGCAGTAGCTGCCCACAATTATGTGTAGGAGGTCGACCTTTTAAATACCTTTATCTCCAGTCAGGACCTGCAAAATCTTAGAATGGAGCGTAGGAAGTTTACCTTGTCCCTGAATCTTTAAAAGCTATGAGCCGGTTGTACAGATTCTTGGTTAGCAGCAAATGGCTAGAATCTGGCGATTCATGGAGGCAGGTAGGACTTGATAAAGAAGGCTCGAATCACTGCCTAGTGGCTTGAGTTCCAAATTGCTGAACTAGGGTTCCCAAACCACTAAAGGTTCTAGATCCTTGGCTGCTTGATAGAGGCTATAATACTGTGGTTGAACAGGCCTAGAGCAACACATGCATAGAAGGTTTCTGGAGCTATCAGATTATGCTGAAGATCAAACTGTGGAATAAGGCTACTCCAAGGAACCTGTCACATGAGAAACAAATCTTACTCCAAAGCATCAGAGCTATAGAAATGGAAGCTGAAGGTGATACCTCGTCTAGCATAGACCAACTGCGGTTGTTTGATCTGCAATCTCAATTGGACAGTATTTCAAGGAAGTTGAATAGCACAACTTATCAAAAATCCAAAATTCTTCGACTTAAGCAGGGTGATTAGAACAACACTGCCTTCTTTCACCACAGCCTCAGGCCATCTAGAGCTATGAACATGATAAATGGTGTTGGGATGGATCAACTTGGTTGGAGGATCCTGAATTTATCAAGGACTGTTTCTTTATCCACTTTAAAGAAACATTCCCAGAAAAAATTGCTAATAGACCACGGTTTGGTCTCAGGCTACGACCACTTGACTAGATCCATAAAGAGATCCTCCAACAACCTTTCTCTGAATCCGAAGTTTTGGCAGCAATATCTGACTGTGGGAGTCACAAGAGCCCCGGACCTGATGGCGTCAATTTTCACTTCATCAAGCACTTTTTATATTTGCTGAAACCTGACATTCTGCAACTAATGGTGGAATTTTATAGAAATGGCAGATTAGCTAAAGGTACCAATGCATCTCATATTGCTTTGATGGCTAAGTCTTCTAACCCTCTGTATATCAAGGATTTTAGACCAATTTCTCTTATTGGTAGCCTAAAATCATAGCTAAAGTCCTAGCTAACAGGATTAGGCACGTTATGGATGTGCTGATCAGCCATACTCAATCAGTTTTTATCAAAGGGAGAAGACTTTTGGATAGTGTCATTGTAGCCAATGAGATCGTTGATGAAGTGAATAAGCTAAAGAAGCAAGCTCTCATCTTCAAAGTTGATTTTGAAAAACAACTTTGATACAATCAATTGGAACTACTTGCTGCAGATTATGACAAACATGAGCTTTCATCCATGTTGGTGGTGGTGGATCAAAGGCCTCTTGGAGTCTTCTTCAACCTCTAGTCTTATTAATGGAAGTCCAACAAAGGAGTTCTATCCTACGTGTGGCATTAGACAGGGTGACCCTCTCTCTCCATTCCTATTTCTTCTAGCTGCTGAAGGGCTCTCTGCCATGATCAACAAGGCCACAAATCTGAATCTTTTCAAAGGGCTGACTATTGGTAATAGCAGGGTACATGTTTCACACTTGTAGTTTGCTGATGATACCATTATCGTTGGCCAAGCAGACTGGAATTCTGTGCAAGCTTTCAAAGCTATTATCCTCAACTTTGAATTGGTCTCAGGTCTGAAAATTAACTTTGGTAAAAACAAACTGATTGGTGTTACTGTGCATGCTTCAACCTTAGAATATATGGCTGCTTTTCTGCATTGCCAACCAATCACAACCCCTTTTAGGTACTTGGGTCTCCCAGTTGGAGCACACATGAGGACTCCTAACACTTGGCAACCTGTCATGGACAAATTCAGTAGTACTCTTTCAGCATGGGAACACAAGCTGCTATCTTCAGGTGGTAAGCTGACCCTCCTGAATAGTGTGTTAACAGCCTTGCCCTCCCATTATTTTTCTTGTTTCAGTGCTCCAAAGATCACCATCAAAAAAATGACTTCTATCCAGAGCAGGTTCTTCTGGGGTAGCTCAGCTAATAAGAAAAAACTGTGCCTGTCCTCATGGGGGAAAATCATCGCCTAGTCATTTCTATCCAAAGACTAGGTGTTTGCTTCCTTGCCTCTTTTAATGTTGCTATGTTGGGAAAATGGTTACTTAATGATGACCCGTCCTTAGCCTATGCAATATTGAGATCAAGTGTTGGCAGGGCCAGAGGAAGGAGCTATGCTTCTGAATGGTGGACCAGACTACAGATGGTTCTGAACTGCTCCTAGTTCACTGATAACATACTCCTGCAACTTGGAAATGGCGAACGAATTAGATTATAGACAGGCAAGTGGCTGAACAATATTGCCCTGGCAGAGCACTTCCCAAGACTCTATAGAAATGAGCTGTGTAGGGACATTTGTATAGCTCATGCTGGAAAGTGGGATAATGGTAACTGGACCTGGTGCTGGAGGTGGAGGAGGGAAGTCTTGGCCTCTGAAATAAATGATATGTCTGACTTATCAAGGCTCTTACAGGACATTGCATTGCAAGCTCTTATCAAGGATAAGTACATCTTCAAGCTCAATCAGCAAGGGACTTACAAGGTTAGTGATGCCTACAGGTCCATCATCTCAGGTACACAACATGTTTTCCCTACTTCCCACATAGCACTCACTAAACTTATATGGGCTAGCTTTGCTCCAAAAAAGGTCTGTATTTTTGCTTCTAATCTAATACAATATGCAGTGCCTACTAAAGACACTCTGCAGAGGAGAGGTATAATTCCAGCTAACTAGGAGATTGCTTGTCCCCTCTGCCGTACAGAAGATGAGTTTATAACTCACCTCTTTGCTGAATGCTCCATTATCAACAGTCTATCGAAGGACATTGCCTCTTGGTTAGCACTGGTACCTATTGCAGCTGCTTCTGGAGGAGTAACTACTCCCAATCTGTTGGAGCACTCTGCCTCAGCACCTCCTGGAATTAATGTGCATGCATGGAACTCTATTTGGCTGTCCATGGTGTGGTCTATCTGGAAGTTAAGGAATAGAGCACATTTCACATCTTCAACACCTAATAGCCATCTCCTACTCCATGGTATACAAAGAATAGTCTGGTAGTGGTTGCGAGCCAAGAGACAACCTAAGTTGTTTCCATATAGCTTTGCAGCTTGGCTATTACACCCACATGCTTGTCTACACTTTAACTCTTAACATGATATGTTGCACGGCATCAAGGCTGCTGTTGAGGTATATGTTTTCCTTGGGTACAGCTTGCAACTTAGCAACAATCTATCATTTAGAAGTCTATAAAGTAGGCGTGGGCTGAGGGGTGATCCACTTGTGGATTACACTAATGACTTCTGCAGCCACCAGATTACTCTGGTTGCTGCCTGCATAGCTGATGGACTGGATCAATGCTGTTAGACTTCAAACTGTAACAGAATTCACCTCAATTGCACTTAATGTTATTGTGTTATACTCTGCTACTCACACTCAATTTCAGGGTGTTATTCTCCCAGTAACATTTGGGGTTTATCCGGGTATGCCATACACTTGGGCTAGTGCTCTACATAATCTTGTGCTATCTTATTATAGTTGTTTTCCATGTGGTACAAGTTAGGTACCACTGCAAGGGGGCATCAGTCATGATGCCACAACAAGATCTTCTCTTGAATGTTTTCTCACTACCTAACCTTGGTCTCATCTTGCCCAATAGGCTGTAAATGCTAGCAGCCACAAGTCAGTTGGTCCTGTTGTAGGATTAGCCAAGCACTCGGCTGACAGATCCTTTATCCTGCGGCTACAACATGATCTCATCAGTTTGGTCAGATTGCATGTACCATGTGGCCTTGTTTGTAGATAGGCCTAAGTTCAAGGTTGCTAGTTCTTGTTTGTATCCTGTGTGACTATGGCTCGGAGTACTACCACTTCTATCATTACAGGAATAGCTCACCAATCTTAATCGAGTTGTGTACCAATATCCCTAAAATGGGTATTGAAAATGTGACAATCATGACATTCTGTTCTAGTGAAGAGCGGATGATGGCTATAATCTGAATGCGGAGCTGCTGATGAAATCCATGTTGCATCCATGGCACCCATGGCCGAGGTACGCAGGGTAGCAACTCGAGGTAGTAAGGATGTTTTGGAACTTCCACAATGTCCAATGACAAGAGCAAGGTTGAAACAATTAAAAGAAGGACTTGCCATGCTAATCCATGACATATGGGCTGTGACCCAAACTCGAGAGGGCCAAGATAACTATAATTCAAATGGGCATGGATACATCAACACAAAAGAGCCACGGGCTATCCATTTGATCCATCCATACAATGAATCCCATGGATCATTCATCATGACCTAATCAAGAGAGAGTTTGAGGAATGAATTGATGGAATCTCCACCACTTCAAAACAAAGAAGTATCACACGTTCAACAC
>JAOWBN010000415.1:0-11404 GCA_028565015.1 Pinguicula moranensis | reverse complement strand
AGGAAAAATTTTGGAATAGCAAAGCGTACTTGCAAAATGGAGAAGTAAGACGACGACAAAAAGAAAAGCAAAAGACTCTGGAAGACAGGTTGCACAAGGAGCTCAAACGCCACTCAAGTGAAAGCAGAAAAGGACCAGAAAGTTGGGGGACTCATGATGTAGGTCAAAACAAGATTGGTAAAAAGCTCATTGAATGTTGGCCTAGCCACTACCGTGAGGAGTAGATTCACATAATACATAGGCCGTCTCGAACATGGTCATGCCTCAAGGAATCTACCTCGTCCCTACAAGTTTGAGGAGGAGCGACCTCGTACCAATGACGAACTCCTTCGGATGGGTACATGCATTCCCCCGACAAGAAATTGACGATCATAGCGCACAAATGGGGCATGTGGTTCGAGGAAAAATGTCCCTATACCACCAATAAGACCCTCGAGACTGATACAGGCACCACCACACCACACCAGTCCATCATCCCTGGACAAGGATGAGACAACTGCCGCCTGATGCGCCTATCTCTTTGAACCGCCGATAGAAGAGATAACAAACAACAACAACCGCTCACAAGTGGAGGTGTACAGTTAACCATCACGGAAAATACTAATGTACCTTGAATTGGCCAGTTGTCTAAAGAAAGCAATTTTTGAGGAATACATACAAGTATACTTACACTTATTTCTTTGATTTTTGTTCTCTCCGGGAGATGTATGATGTAAATCAAGAAAATTAGCAAAGCGCACAAGCACACATTTTTTGGTGGTTTCATCAAAGAGCTTGTGCCAGTCTGTATGTAGGAAAAATATAGTTGTGTCACAACAGAATTTGCTTTGAAAATTGAGATTCTAAATGAGTTGAACAAATCCTGGACACAGTGAAGATCAATACCTGGAATTGTTCATCTGTGCATGGGAGGAGCCTTACAGACTGGATATGAGAACCTACCGAATGCATTGAACATTGATTGTATTATTGAGAAAGCAACTCCGGCGAATTCGCGAGAGTTGTATGTGAAAGTTGACCCTTGCTTTTCTCCGAAGACCAACAAAGTAATTTGAATAAAAAAAATGCACCTGGCTTAAAAAAAACCTTCACACGAATTGGTACTGATACTCGAGTTCTAATGGGCCTGTTAAGGCGGTGGAGCTAGTTCTAAAAAAAGTACCAAGTATTCTAAAAAATTTTTTACCAAGTATTCTATGATAATGGGCTTAATGTTTTTTGATAAAGTTTGATAGTAATACTAGTAAGTAGTTTATTCTAAATATTTGTGCGAGATAATTTTTTTGTTTAATTATATTAGATACGAGTTTGGATAATTGTTGTGCTGAATGAAGCACTTGGTCGTGGGCTTGGACATAAATGGGTCGAGACACACTGTTGTAAGTCCATGTTCAATGCTTTTTTTTTAATTAATCTATGCAATATATAGACCGATTGATAAATTGACATTACATTATTTTACTAAAAATGGCAACATTAAAAAGATCATACTTTTTTTTTGATCAGTTAGTTGAATCAGGGACACTTGGTGGGCCATTGAGCCTGACCAACCAACTCACTTTAGGTATCCGACAGGCCCAATTAGGCCTATCGACTAATCCCTGGTGTCTTTGTCTCTGTTGTCCAGCGGGGATTCAAACCCCAAACCACTTGGTAAATTAGGAATCTGGAGCACATAGCCACCGCTGGACTCTTTCGACTTGACATTAAAAAGATCATACTTGACTTGGAAAATGATATGGCGCAAAAAGTTTTAGTAAGGAAACCACAAGAATAGCGTGTCCCGCATGTTAAACACAATCTCAATCGAGAGAGCGCAGTTCACCTACTAATAAGCATTCCTTCTATATATATTAACTATATCTAATTATTACCAAAACGAACAGGAAGTGCAGAATTAATTCAGAAAAGTGGAGCTGTTATTATGTTAAAGTTTAAATAGAGAGAGTGCATTCAGTTGGTTGGACAATATGTATATTGTCGTCGTTCTTCAACTATTTTCAAGTTTAGACTCGTGAATTGCAAATCAATGACGAAGATTTGAGAGGTCGATCCCCCTCCCCACCACCCCTATACACACTTGAGATCATGGCTTTGTCTATGATGCAATAGTTACATTGTATTTGCATCAACTCTTGTAAATGATAGTCCTCCTGTTAAGAACAATTGTTCCACATGGATTGTGAATGGAGAATTTGATAAGTTTAAATATATGGACACCACATTACTTGGTATGAGGCCTTTTAGTGGTAAAATTCCAAGAACAAAACTGCGAGGGCTCCGGCCCAAAACGGAAAATATCATACCAATGTGTGGTGTAAGGTAGGGTTCAGACCACAAATTATAACAGTGGTGCGATGAGCGTGGACGAGGTCGGATTCGCTTCTATAATACAAGATCTAAGCAAGGAGTTAACCTTGCTCAAACATCCTAGCGAGAGCTAGGATAGGTAACTCCCTTTTTAACATTTCAGTCGCTTTTACCCGCTTATACTAGTGGCTTGCAGCCATTTAGGTCTGGATCTTTGCTGCTAAAAATTTAATCGCTTTCATTAATGCCCTGTTTTGCGCAGCCTTCTTAAAATTATAATCCAATTACAAGCACCTTTTTTCAAAAAATAACTCTTCATTTTTTCAAAAAAAAGTTCTTATAATCCAATTATAAGCATAAGAGGGTATGCGCAAAACACCCCCTTAATGCCTCTTCTCTACTTTATCTCTACTTTACTGTTCGTGCTCATGCTTCACTATTGTGTAGTTGATATCTAGATAACTTATATTATTTACCTTACTTAATCTTTAATGGATGAGTTATCTTCCACTAATTGTTATTTATGCATCTTATTATGAATTAAATTGACGTGAGCCAATTGGAATGTGAATAATATTAAATACATAAATACTGTACAAAAACAAATGTACTTATGTATTTGGGGATAAATCCATAACTATTACTTAACATCTTGTGTGGCAATGTTTTCACGTGTTCCCACATGTCAGTACCAGAGCACCACGGACACTACATCCGTAGCACCAATTCTCGGATCCGTACCCCTTGGTCGATTGGTTAAGACAATCCTAAGCTTGAATATAAAATTAATAACATTGACAATTTACAACGATATAATTATCAATAAATATTACTAGGTAAAAAAATATTATAGAGCGAGCTTTCATTCTCAACCATGGTATAATTTTGACCTGCTGTCTCCCCTCGTACGGAATACAATTGACTTGGCCGTAGTTGAGTTAAGATAATAATAGGGGGTAATAAAAATAATGTTAAGGTACGGAGAGCTTCTTCGTCACTATTAATCCAATTATGACACCGCGAAATTATTGAAATATCTATTTTTGTAAAATGAAAAAATATGTGTGTATACGTATATACAGGGGCGGAGCCAGCTTTTTTATCCAGGGGGCGAAAAAAAATTTTAGGGGCAAACTAAAATGTGGGGGGCCAAAATAATTTTTTTTTAAATATACCTAAATTTTTTTGTTTTTTTTTTAATTTTTTTTCCTGGGGGGCCATGGCCCCCTAGCTCCGTCCCTATATATATATTTATATATATATATATCTGCTATATCTCGTACTATAATGTACTGAATGTCAAATGCCACAACGAAAATGTCAAATGCGTGTATGTAGGTGGTGTACACAGATCTGGATTTGCAGTGGACCAATAAGACAAAAGACATATGGGAGCCAATGAATTGGATCTCGCCTTGTGGGGATTTAATGGTGTGCGGTAGGGATGAGGGGGCGAAATATTTAAGTGTTGTTGGATGAGGCGCCTTGGCGACCGTTGTATTGCAGTTGCCCCATAAGATCGATTTGAATTGTGTCGGTTTAATTGAACTTGAGGGGAAGTACCCTGAATAGTTAGTTATCCCGCTTTTAATATAAATTAAAAACAAATCAACGAGAGCTACAATTTTTTGACTTGACCAAACCAAAGTCTGTTATTGAAGTACTTCGGATTCGTTATAATATGTTATTGGGAGAAAACTATCAAGAACAATATAGTTCAACAGCAAAGCGGAAATAAACAATCTCCCTAATTTGTAAGAATCTGTTAGGAGCACAAATAACCAGAATCAAATATGGAGATAACAGTAATGAAACAATACTAAAAAGAAGAATAACAAGATTTACGTGGAAAACTCCTTCACATAAAGAGGTAAAAAATCACGGGATCCTTAGATCCACCAAAATTCAATATCACCAAAAGATCAAGAGAGTACAACAGCACATCACGGATCTCTAGTCCTTACAACACAATACGAAGGTACTAGAATCACAATACGATACACCACGGATCTCTAGCCCTTACAACACAATACGAAGGTACTAGAATCACAATACGATACGTCACGGATCTCTAGCCCTTACAACACAATACGAAGGCACTAGAATCACAATACAATATCAATGGTGTAAAACACAAAAACGTGCAGTCTGTTCGACAGCCAATATCTCACAATCTAACCGTTGGAATTCAATCTCCTTTGGGCGGAATGTAGAGAGACGAGTCCTCTAACTCCAGTCAAAATTTCAGGCTGATCGGAATAAGTTTGAATCTCCAAACGCCAATAAAACCAAAACTGCGCATTGCTGTTTCTTCTTCTTTTGGGGGGTGCGGGTTTCCCCTAAAACCTCGCGCCCACACATACAAACACAAATATGTGCCTTATATACCCTCCAGGTATATTACTAAATGGGCTTAAACCATTTAAAGTCATTGAGCCTTCAAAAACACATAGTTGGGAGCCCAAAAAATCCCAACACCGCCCGCCCGTGAAATTATGTAGGCGGAATATGAAATTATATGAAATTCGCATAACTTTGCGGATGGGGATGAGGAATTCCGCGGATTTTGCATAAATACACAGTCCCCGAACCTGAATAATTTGAAAAAATATATTACGATTCCACAAGTCACAACATTTTAATAAAATAATTACCCAAACAATCTTAAAATGTTAACCAGTCATAATAGTTAATACCATATCAGTTCACACTTCACACTTCACACTTCACACTTCACACTTCACAAATTTATTACATATTCACATTTCACAACTTCCTAAAAATCTTGCCCTGCACAATGCCTTATATATCTTGCACAATAAAAAACAAAATGGAAGATTAGACCAAGATTAAAGTTAATAACTTGGAGAAAAAAAATAATAATACTGAAATTCCTCACCTCAAATAATAGAGCAACTTACAACCAACACGAGTTACCATCTGAAATTTTGTAGAATTTGAACCAGCTCCTGCGTATCACGTTACTGATCAATCAGAAGTCAAAATAAGCTCAAACTTAATGGTTAAAGTTAAACGTTAAAGATAAAATATGAAACCATAAATTTAGTAGAATAAATCATTTACCTGTTTCCACCTCCGCAGTTTCAACCTCCACTATATCTTCAAAATCTCTAGTTTTTATGTTCTTTAAAATCTTGGATATTCAATTTTGACTAAAGATTAATGTCTTGACTATGGCAGGAGTTAGAGACGAATGTGTTGAATCCAGTTGCGGAATGACGTTTTCGCTTAATTTTTCAACATTTATGTGGGTGCACGCGAAATCCGCATTACAATTAATCTCCATTCTGTATTCCGCCCGCGAAATACCGTGGAACGCCATTATTTATCTGCCATCAGCTCGTGTTCTTCAAGAAAACAGGCCTGGCGGATGCGGGCACGGGCAAAATGGAAAATTCCGTACTCGCTGTCCACTCCTACAAAATTTAATCAACGTATGCCAAAATTGTCAAATGGGCACCGACGGCTCTAGGGGCACAAGCCGGGCTCTAACTCTCCTCCCGGCCATCACCTCCAAAAATTTTAGGACTATAAAATTTTGGATTATATTCGCATTTGTATTGTCGACAAGTCATATCATTTATTGTAATATGAGACCGTATGGTAGAGTACGATAAACATAACTTTGTCATCAACTAGAACCATTTTTGGATTAATGAAAAAAGAAGAAGAAAAAAAAAACTAGAACAATTTCTTGGTCCAGCCTTCAACTCCGAACCTAATCGGAAGAAGAATCATCTGCTCTGTTTCTTCTTTTTCCTTCTACCAGAGAACGATAAGCCCGATTATGATCAAGAATGTCGACAATCCAGTTGATAAGGTCCGTGCCGAACCCGACCACGAAGGATCAATTGGGTATATGCTTCCAGGCGGGCCATTTATGATGATGTAAGGGGGACTCGGCGGGTACCAGTCGCCGCCAGGTGGAGGCGGGCAGTAGTTGCTTGGCGGCTTCTTCTTAGGCGGTGGTGGTGGTGGAGGTGGAGAAGGCGGCGGTGGGCAGGGTGATGGCGGTGGAGGAGTAGGAGGCGGGTAACAGGGGTTGTTACAGGGGCAGCCGCCGCACTTGTCGACATCAGACGGACTCTCATCAAGTATTCTTCTTGGATTCTCCACTTTTGCCTGAATCAGAACCGCAGAAATGGCAAGAAAAATTGTTAATTTCAGCCATTTGATCCCGGCCATGGGAATATTGACTGGGCTCTTCCAGAGGAAATTGGATGTTAGGTATGGATTTTCTGGCAAGGGAGATGAAGAAGAATGGAGATATGGTGCTTGAGAAAAGGTTTGTTAGAGTATTATCAGAAGCATCGAAGCACAGCTAGTGATCGTAAAAGCACGCATCCTTTTCTTTTTCCTTTATAGTGAAGAATAAAGGGTAGTGGGGTTCTTTTTTGATGCAATTATGATACACAGCATTACAATATATATACAAAAATGTTAATAATGTAGGTGTTTATTGAAAATGAAGTTGGAATAGTTATAATTCTTTTAGAATTGTGCTAATAATGGATTAGATCAAAATTCTTCCATTAAATTTCAATTTTTCTATTATTGAAGTTGGTATAACTCAATACATTAAATCATAGTGGGTCGCAATGTAAACAGCCTCTTTGTAAGGGTAAGGCTGCATACATCTGACCCCAGATCCTAAATTAGTTAGAAATATATTGGATAAACTGTGTTGTATGAAAAATGCTATTTGGAGTTCCCTTGAATTGTGGGTTAAGTCCATGGTGTGTTGGCCTTGATCTATGACTATGGCAGCTCACATATAGCATGTGAATGGTCCTACAGCCTACTCTGACTTGGAAACCCAAAGATTAGAGCATAATTTATTGATAACACAAGCACTTACACATAGATGTATCTCTATAAGAATATTGTAGTGAGCATAATTTATAAAGGGAGGTGATCCCAACCTAATGTGAATAATTGTAAGGATGGAAGAATTGGAAATTTTGTCAGTTGAGAAGTCAAGGGAGGGCAGGTAGTGCTTGGCATGTGGGTGGGTGAGGTGACTCTTATCTCAGGATTAAGCTACAACATATGCAGACATCACAATATGCACAATGAATATACTTAATAATGTGTGTGAATGTGTGATGTATCTGTTTGTGGAGAAGGTAGAACTGGACAAATTATATTGGCAATGGAACCGTCCAAATGATTCTTTCTTCTTCCACCCTAGACAAAAAGTTTGGCGTGTATCATTCTCTTTTCTGTATTTAACATGAGAGTTAAAGAAATTGGGGTCTTAAGACAATGCCACATGCTTGAAAGAGGACTTGGACGTCTACAGTTAATGAGGGATGTCCCATCTGCATTTGATTTTGATTTCCATTTCAGATTACAAGTTCTATAACACGTTCATATCATAAACAGTCCTAAGATGACCTTCAAAGTTCCTGTTTCACAGGAGATCAAGAATTGTAAACCAGATAACAACTACAGGAATACAAGTCCAACTATGTAATGTGTTTTTTTCGTGAGCCCTATATCTAACTACACATACACAAGGATCCTAGGCTGATCAATTGCTATGTGCGCTCATGGTGGATTTCCATGAACCATGTTTGCTTCAAGTGAACCACTTCTTGCAGCTGGTAGTTGCTCCCTCTAGGGATACCAATGTGGAGTCCCAAAGCTTTGTGGCATCTCCCAGATCATACTCTGTTCTTGCACGGGATTGTCCCACTTGGGCGCGGGGCCTCGAAACTTTGAGCCATATCCCAGAACATGCTTTGCAGATCGTTCATGCTGTAATTCTTTTCCTGTTTTCAGAATTGCTTGATGGATAAGTGTTAAGAAGGTGATGCAAACAAGACAGTGAAGATGAACCAGTGAAGACAATTATATGCAATATCTGAATAAAATCTACACAAGGAATCAGTATTAAGAGTTCTACTGTTGATTCAGTCCCTGATTCTCTTTAAACCCTAAAGCATATCCTTCAAGGCCCCCCAATACAACTGATTCTATAAACTTTTATCACAGAAAGATCTTAACTCTGCCCAGTGGAGCAATGTCTCAAATCTTACAAGAACTGTAACAGCAGCAAGTCTTCATCAACATCCAATGCTAGCAACAAATTACGCATCAGTCATAAATAACTAGTTTTTTTACCTCTTCCTTGTCATCATTCATCAGAGATACCATTTCTTGGACAAAATTTTCAAATCCCTGAAGAAAGAATCACCAATTTTTCACAGCAAGAAATTAGTAACATTACATCTATCAGACAAGATAATCAGATACATACCTCTACCTCCTCATCTTCACCATGAGGGTCATATAGTCCTGTATCATACAGGGCCTTCTTTGTTCCATCGGACAATACTGTTTGATCCAACAAATGTAAACGACATGTTATTTCACTTTGCAAAACGGGAAGTGTAAAGAGATCAAAAGAATTCTCATTTCTTCTTCTCACTAAAATTTCATAATTAGTGCCCATATTACCTGAATAGGCTTCTTGAATTTGCTGAAATTTCCGTTTGGCCTCCCCGAGAAGACTCGGGGTTCTACTCAATTTATCCGGATGCCATTGCTTCAAAAAATTGACAATTGTCGGTATCTCAACAGTTCAAGAAGTCGTCTTCAACACATAAAACACTAAACCCATCAAACATGAAAAAAAACAGGACCCAAAATTTTGCAGCATACCATGGCAAGCTTCCGATAAGCCCGTCGAATTTGTTCATCAGAAGCGTCAGTATTGATACCAAGAACGCCATAGTACGAAGGCACCCCTCCACTGCACGCCATCAATTCCAACAACCCACCGTTCAAGAAAAAGAAACAGGAATCGATGATTCACGAGAAACAACAGCAGAGCAACAAATGATTATGGGATTGTCGAACTGGGTTCTCTATCCTTTATCGCAAATCTCAAGTTGCAAGTTGCGGCACGATTAGGAATGACTAAAGGCAATTCCATTTAAAGGAGATGAATAAATGATACACGGTAGAAGGCTGTTCGCATGGCGAAGGGGCAAAAGCCAAAACGTGTAGGGCAAAGTTTTTTGGTCTGTGCAAATCAATTTGGATTGAATCTGATAGGACCAAGTACGCATGTTCGATATCAATCGAAAGAGTACAAACAAGTCAGAATCAACATAAAAAATGATTAATATTATTATTTAAACAAAAATTTTATTAAGATATTATAACAAATAATTTGAAAAAAAATTCTCTTTTTCATTACTTATAATTATATTAAAAATAATTATATATATATATATTAAAAAACTTCTTGAAATATAAAATATAGACCAACTAGAACTATGTTACATTTATACTCTATAGTGTAGTGATTCACTTTGTGTGAGTTAAAGTATCAACTGAGGTTCAAATTCTATAAATTATTTTTTGCTTTAAATTTTTAATAGTAGAATTTGAAAACTAATAGAAATTCGGGATTCAAATCCTTCCCACATTAGAGAAAAAAATATAATTCTGCCAGCTCATCAAATGTTATTTTATGTAATGTTTCAAACAAAATACAATTTTAAGTGGAATTAAATTTTAAAAAATAAATTATATATAATTATTATTTTTAAATCTTAAAGATCATAAATCTGACTCCGCTCCTGCACGGCACGTAATCCCATGAAAGAAGTCTATAAAGGCTGCAGAAACTGAAAAATATCTGAATTCCATTCTATTCTCAACCAATCAAATTTCTAATGTCAGCCAATCTGCACAAATGTAAGTCGAAGAAGCGGAAAGGAGATATTTTGGTTTGCGCGGCCGAAAACGACAACCAAACGAAGGGTTGGCTATGAACCAGGCTGGACCTAGAATTTTTGTAGGAGGTTAAAAATTTTTTTTAGGTGTATAATATAAAAAATTTAAATGATAAAAATAAAATATTTTTTTAGATGAATACAATTATTAATACATAACATTTATTTTAACCCAGAGCACTGTATCCCCAGCATCATGTGCCGGGCTGTGGCGGAGCTAAGGGGGACCAGGGGGCCATGGTACCCCAGAAAAAAAAATCTAATAAATTATATAATTTTTTTCATTTTTTTATTTTGCCCCCTAATGGCCCCACCCATTTCCATGAATGCAAAAATGAGAAATAAAAATAAAATAAAATTACCAAAAGTTGTATTAGTAGAGTAATTGAAACTTACCCATTAATGTAATGCACCTGTAAAATTGTGATGATCGATGTTGTTGAGCGGTCAAGCAAAGTCACAAATTGTTGCATAAAAATTATAACACTTATTTATAGTGTGAATATAATGTTTTTGATCGAAATAGTGCACATATAATTAATTTTAAATAATTATACTTGTGGACTATAAAAAAATGGTGCATATTTACATGCAATTTTTTTTTGTTTCCCCTCAAATTTGTTCTCCCTCCGAAAAAAATAAAAAATAAAAAATTTATGTGCTGCCTCTGCTCCTATATATCTGTACGAACTATCGAACTTTTATATTTATAATCCTTGCTGTAATATTTGGATATTTTTGGATAAATTACCCTAAAAAAATGGATAAGATTTACTAGTTTTCTATTTTCTTAAAAAAATAGTTTAAAGTTATCATAATCTGAAAATTCATATTTACCCAATCATTTACTGTTTACGGATGTATTATCAGCTGGCACTAACGCTCTATAAGGTACTTTACTCAGAAAAAAAATTCTCAATAAAAATCTACCCAATCCAACCCAACCCAACTCGATCCACTTACTGAGAAAAAAATTTCACCCCCCTCGACAAAAATTCTGGCTCCGCCCTGGTGTCGGGCATGTGAGCCGACCCCCTAGGCTCTTAGCCCACACTTAATAGTGTAGGATCGTGTGGGCCGATTTCAAACGTTTCGAAGATTTTCAACTTCGAACCAACCACGAAACCGGGACCCAATTCGTGTTCTAAATCATGAGATCATGAGAGAAGCCGTACGCACCTTAGTTTTGCCGGAAATGGAAGAACTCGCCGGATCTCGAACGGAAACCACAAAATTCCGAACGGAATGTTTGGACCAAACAGTCCCCAACGTAGAAGACCTCTACCCGGAGCACTCCCTGATGAAGAGAAGGAGCTGCTAGACTC
>JAOWBN010000404.1:0-11404 GCA_028565015.1 Pinguicula moranensis | reverse complement strand
TTGATTTTAGTCTTGATTTGCTTCCTTCATGGCTTGTGATCTGGAACCTTCCATATTAGTTTGATCTTCATTGACAGTTGCATGGTCCATGCGGTGTGATGCCCCATGTCCTACCAACACTCGATGAGCACTAGCATGCGATGTCTATGCGCCCTTGGCACACAACTCTTGACTGAGGCCCGGACTGGCACCTATGCGCACAATGCATGCAGGCAACCTAGTTGAGGCCCGCGCGGCATGCTCAATGCATGCCGCACCTGTCTGCATGCCCGATAGGGGCAGGAGTGTGGACCCCGTTCCCCCGCATTGTCTGAGCATGTGACACGTCGTGGCTTGGCCACATGTGACACCTCCATTTTGGCTCGTGCTCTATTTTTTCAAAACAATATTCTTCTTTTTCCAACAGTTCCCATTCAAGTACCGTATAAACCCCTCTTGGGAACCATAATTCAACCACCGCCTCAAATAGCATGACAAAGGTGTGAATTCTATCTTGTACCAATGATTCCCGGTTATCTATTTCATTTAGCTTCCGAGATGAAACGGATTCGGCCAGTGCAATTGCAGCGAGATCTTACCGATCAATATTGAACCAAAAATCATAGACCATAGTCTCTTGGGCCCTCAAGATAACTTATACATGATCATATTTGATATGAGTTTTTTTGGCTATCAAAAATTAAAGATCCATAATCACATCTTAGTCAGACCTATGTAGAATTGCTTTTCCACATATAGGAATGTCTATGTAAGCGACACTACACCAATGGCCTGGATCAATCACTTCCTTCAAAAGGATTTCTGGACAACTCTAATGGTCATAGAAAGTTTTGAGATCCCAACTCATATCTTTTCAAAACCTAATATGTATGACTACGAACTTAGTTTTAGATTGCAAATCTTGAAATCTAATCATCCACAAGACACCTATTGTTGGATTGTCAAGGTACATCGATTGCAATCATGGAATTCCATTGATGTTTGATTTTATATCCAACACATAATATAAATGAATAAGGCAAAGGTAAATTCCATTCAATATATAATTAAGCATTTTATTGTTTTATATATGGCTCACATGGCACCAAGTCTAACAGAGCTTTTCAAGGAGTTAGTCTCAAGCCAGGCTCGAGTTGGTGTTGAGTGCAAATCAAAAATTTTCCAAAAAGTGGATTTTATTAAGAAATCTATTTGCAAAATAGTACAAAATAGTACGGGATAACAAATTTATAACAAAAGAAGGGGAAGGAAATTTCAGCTTGTAGAAGTCCCATGGCTTGTTGATGAGCACCCCCTGAGTTGTGACCTCGGGCTTCCCGTAGTTTATGTTGTCCTTTCCATTTAGGACCTAATTTCCTCTTCAACTTCTCACATTTCCATAAGACCAAGTCTCCGTCCTTTAATACTTGAGGCTTTACTCGCTTATCAAAAGCTTGCTTAGAATTTTGACGTGAATTTTTGCTCACGGAATATAAACATGGAGTTGAGAACTTATTCTTGTGCGCAAGTAATTCACAAAAAATAAATAAAATTTGAAATTAAACAATAAAAATGATAGATTGTGTAACCCAACAAAAAGTTACACGAAATAGAAGGATGACGAAGGTAAACCAGAGGTTCAATCAAATGCCTACCCGAGGATCTACTCTATGATCAACATAAAAATCATAAAATCAACTTTACAAGAATCCTAAAAAGCATGCAACCTAATTCTCTTTAGAATAAGAATTCAAAAAAACAAAGAGATCTCTCTCAAAGTTTATAACATTAAACTCGAAAATTGTATGTCGAAGTACACGACATTGTGGTCTTTAAATAGGCCACAAAGATAATAATTTTAGGATTCAATTTCCTCAATTTATTTATACTCCTACCCAATTTAACTTCTAGGAAAACTGGACATTACCATAAGTAAATAGTTCTCCCTAATTAAATCCCTAAAAAATTGGACAATACAAAAATAATATGGGACTTATTTTTGGCCAAAATTTAGTGGACTAATTATGACAAAAATAATTGTCTACTAGACTAATTTATTTAAAAGAAATAGTAGGAAAAATTTATCAGCTTCATTTGCAGCTCCTGGCAGGGGCGTGACCCCCACATGTAGCGTCGGCCTCCCCAAGTTGCAGCACATTGATCCATGGCTTGCAAACTTCTAGTATAGCTTCCTCTTGCTTCCTTACGCCCTCTAGCAACACAATCAGCACTTCCTTCATCTTCTTGGTCCTTACGCGAGTCATTGAACACCCATATCTTTCAAATCAACAACTCATCTGTGAGCTCGTACATTCACATCATGTTTCCTTGGTATTCTCGAATGCAATTCCTAGTCTCATCTTTCTTTCAATCAGTAAATCGAGGGCTAAGTACCGAGCCTCCCGATTTCCTTATACTTCCTGGCATCGACCCTACAATGCCTTAATAGCTTTTGGGGGGCTATCATTTCGGGCACAAAGATCAAGGAGAATGGGGTCTCTCCTGCGGCCTTTCCTCTGCTGGTCTAGCAACTCCATAGTGTTCGAGGTTACCCCACCATTGTCGTGGTTGGTGAAATATACACATATTATCCATTTTTTGAATCGTTGGGGTACCAAATTCACAATTGACAGCAATCTAGTGTATTGTGCTTCTTCAGTGCCGTGACTAACAATAGTCTACTGATTTTAAATTTGATAATTTTCCATCTCTCTTTGCTTCACGCTGCCCGGGGCCTTTGACCTTTCGTGTTGAGTATGAATTTTGTATGCTGTACTGGTGGGACCTTATCAACATCTTTGGGGTTGAAGATCTCCCAAGTTTTCTTCGGGGACATACTCCTCACCAGAGGCTGGTAGCGAGATAAGTCGACATTATGAGCAGTTATTTTTATAGTTCTTGTAGGGAGTACGGAACTTCACAATTTTGTGATTCGAAATCTATATTACGTGTCATATTGCATATTTCATGTTGAAGCGTAAAAACCTGTATGTGTAAACATGCAAAACAAAAATTTTCTAGAATTCTTTTACTATGCTAACTTACACAATTCAAGATTACAAGGGGAAAGAAATTTTATACCTCTTAGAATCACTATTCTTGAGAGTAATTTCCTTGGTTGAGGTGTCTAAGTGTGCACCCTCTAGAGAAGTCTACACCACCTCTTCACTTGAGACTTATACACCTGAATGCATAGCTTATATGTGAGCACAAAGAGTGCTAGCTCTTACACTTCAAGTCTTAGAAAAGGGAAAACAAAACTTTTCAAGTTTTTATTCCAAAACTCTTTGCAATTTTTGATCAAGAAAGAAAACAATGAGGAGGAACTTCTCAATTCTATTAAGACTTATGAAATGCATCAAACTTTCACACACAGATATGCTAGTGTATTTGTATAAGAGTCTATGTACTTTGAAGATAAACAACATATCCCAAAACATGTCCAAGTCTAGACCAACATTTGATATAAGCTTGACATGTGTTAATGACTCATCTACACATATAAACACATGCCCCATAGCATATGTCAATGTCTAGACCAACATTTGATACATGTCCAAACACATGTCATGCAAGTATTGCATGTATTTTAATTGGTGAATAATTACTACAATTATATGTATCTCCTATTTAATTTTATGTAGTAATTTTTCACTATATATATCATTATATATATATATATATATATTAAAACCAACTAGTGGAATTATGATGTATCTCATATACATCCCAAAAACTTTCCTTTATTACATTTGTGGCACATGTTTGCTTACAAGTCATTGAAGTTTCACAAACTTCAAATACCTAAAGCTTTCGGATTTTTCAGAAAAATCCCCGAACAATTTAGTAATTGCAAAATAGTCCCTCAAGTGAATGATGTTAATGTGTGTGACCATATAGGTTCTCAATAACTTGGCAATTGACCTAGAATAAACATAATCAAATTATGGTTAATGAATTAAACATTTTTAATTCATTAATCATAAGTTATAGTCCAAAGACCATGAGTGACATCTAGCATGATATCATGGCCACCAAGCATTGAGAATAGTCATGGAAGGAGACTATCCTTAAAAAATTAGTTTCTCATGTAATGAATATCCTTTCACTAATAATATAGCACTAATATCGTATATTGAAGTTATTTACCATCATCATTAATATATGTAAGATTTCTTGTATCAGAAATCATGATCATTAAGTACTAATTAGAAACTCTTTCTAATTCCATGACATGTTATAAGTGGCCCTAGAGATATCTACTTCTAATGTTGTAGGAACGGTGAATCCTTTATCGATCATTGGCAATCCTTCTGTACTTAAAACCACTCCCAAAACTGTCCATTGTTACCCATTTACGGTGTAACTTCAAATAAAATCAAAGAGTGACATCCATACTCAAGATTTTATTGGTGATCTCAAGTTTTAGGATCAGTGGCACCTATTATTTTGTAGAATATCAACCATTTACAAAATGGTGATCTCTATACGGGTCATCCGATGTATTTGTCAATTACAAACATCCATGTTCTAGCTTAAGTGTCACTACACTATACTTGATGAGATCAGCTATTTCCTTCAAAAGGAATAAGCTTAGAGTATGCTAACCTATTCGTATTAGTGATTGATAGGCTCCATTTGCACCAACTTATTACACTTCTTTTACCTCAAAAGTTGTCATTCCACAATAGAAACAAGTGCAATTATAGACTCATTTCTTATCTTTTGTAAGGGTGTAACATAAACATCACATGAAGGCAAAAACAAGAGAAAAATGCTCAATGGAGTGAGTCCACAACCTTGTATGCTACAGATGGAAGAAAAATTGTTCAATGCATTTTGACAAGAAAATGGTCCGCCCTACTTGTATGGTAATTAATCGATGGATGATTGTGCACCTAGTCGCAAAAAAAAATCTTAAATAGCTTCCAGGAGAAGCTGCCAAAGTGCACGAACATATAAAAGGAAAAAATCAGATCCTTCCGAATATTCTTGGCGGAGAAAAAAAGATGACGACCAAAGAGAGAACAAAGCCGACCAAAGGGAGTGTGCTGAACTATGGTTTTCACTTTATTTCCCAGTAGGGAAGCTTGTATTTTGATCATGAGCTAAACCTTCTCACTAGGGAAAGATGTATCCCAACATGTATGTTAGTGTTTTGAATGCTTAGCTGTTTGACTTAATACTATGGTTGTTTCGTTTTACTGTTTTTCATCTTAAGCTAGTAGTTACTTGACGACCAACTGTCAGTACCCAAGTTAGTTCAAGATTCAAGAGAGGCGAACTACCTGGATTACGATAGAAGCAACATTGAGCCTTAAGAATGCAAGATTCAAGAGATGAGCATTCATGGGGACGATGCCCGTGTGAATGGATTTCATGAGACAAATGCCTCTTGGCAGGTCATGCGAGATTCAAGAGAGGAGCATGACCGTGTCGAGGGAGGATTTAGTGATGAAGTCAATGCCCTAGATCTAAAACCAAGAATTTATCATTTACTTTGTGTTAGTTAAATAATTAAAAAAATACCAAAAAGATGTATTTAGTTTACTTTGCTTTCAAGCATTGGACATTAGTGTGAATTCCATCTAAATGATTGTTTGTCTAAATTGCGTGCAAACAAGCTATAGTTGGTGCTTATCTACTTCAATCCTCGTGATTCAACACTCGACTTTATCACTTTTCTTGTTGCAACTTGTACACTTACAATCTTCGTTGATGCATAGTTACCAAATCAACCCAACAATTTTTTGGCGTCGTTGTCGGGGATTGCTTGTTTAGATAATATCAACATCAAGTAAGTTTGTAGCTAGATTGGACGTTTGTTTTCTGCTACCTTACCTTCTACTTGTTCAAGTGCAAGGTGTAGATGAACCCATATGGTGGTGAAAATTCAGATTTGGGAGATTCAAAAACTGATAGAACCGCTAGAGTATGAAGAAGTGCGTAAATAGAGGCATGAAGACATCAGAGAAACATGGCAAACCAAGGTGATGAGGGGATTGTAGCTGAGGTACTAGATGAAGATGATAGGCCCATGAAAGAAGTTGTTTTACCTCAAGCTGAGGAAGAAGCACCATCTATTAGAATACTTGTCATCCAAGCTAATAACTTTGAGCTAAAGCCAACAAACATTCAATTACTGCAACAACACTCGATATATGGCGGCTCTGCTACTAATGATCCAAATTTACATGTGAGAGCATTTTTTGAAATTTGTGAAACCATGAAGTACTCTGGAGTGACCCAGGAAGTTATCCAACTAAGAATTTTCCCATTTTCCTTAAGATACAAAGCAATGAGATAGCTTCAGTCACTACCATCCGATTCAATCTGCACATGGGATGATTTGTGAAAAATAATTCGATCCAATTCTTTCCACCATCCATGGCTGGGAGGATTTTGAATGAAATTACTTCATTCAGGCAGAAGGATTCAGAAACTCTATATGAAGCGTGGGAGAGATTCAAGGACCTATTGAGAAGCTGCCCTAATCATGGACTACTGCGTTGGAGGCAAGTTCAAGCATTTTACAATGGACTAGAAAGTACCGGTAGTGGGGAAGGAACTCTATTATGGACTGACAAATGGTGTAGTACAATGACTATAGCAGACAGGTATACTAGACTGTATATTACTGCAAAGGATAATGAAGCTACAATTACTAAGTCGGGCAGATGGGAGGGGGACAGATGAATATGGGAATGGATATGGAGAAGAAATATGAGGGGAAATGAGCCTATCGACTACCACAACATGTTAACATACCTAAAGGATTTGTCTCCTTCAGCTCACAGATCAGACAAATACCGTTTTACAAGGAACTCTGAGGGGTTATATACTGTAAAAGAAGCTTACAAGAAAATTTGCTCTTACCATCAACCTGCTTTCACTGATATGGAAGGGCACCTCTTGCATCTAGTCTGAAATCAGTTTGTCCCCAAAAAAATCAGTGTCTTCGCGTGGAAGTTGCTACAGAATTCTGTTTGCACTAAAGCAGTCTTGCAGATAAGGAGAATTATTCCAGAAGATTAGGATTTAAGCTGTACTTTTTGCCACAATGCAGATGAAACCACTGAGCATCTATTCGAGTCATGTGTATTGACAACTGAGGTGTGGGTTAAATTACAAGATTGGTTAGACATCAGCAATGCCATGTTAGTAGGAGGTATAGCACAAGGCTTATACCTGCAGAACATCAGCAATATAAAACCTGCTACTGCAAAGAGGGCAGCTTGGACCTCTATCTGGCTAGCAACCGCTTGGACAATCTGGAAAAGAAGAAACATGCTCCACTTAGCTGCTGAAGTTAACCCATCTAAACTGCTAAATGGAGTTTAATGCCTAACATGGCAATCGATTAAGGCTGTGAGAGGGATGCATTTGTTTCCTTACTCTTTGGCAGATTGGCTGATTAATCACCTGATTTGTATGGCTTTTTAATGGTGTTTTTTTTTCTGATTGCAAGTGCAACGCATAAGGGGCAAAAACACACTAAAATAAGCTTCTATGCTGATTTATTTGTCCCTTTAATGCAACTGGATGATCGAACTGTAGTAGCCTCTGAACCTTCATGAGGAGCACGAAAGGTACCCCGCTTCAGTCAATGAAACTATCAAGAGGACCTGGAGGTTAATCTTATTCACTTCTGAATTGTGGGTAGAATATGCTACTTATCATGTCAATTATGAACATCTCACCATGTATAATAGAAGTTGTAAGACACGGTTCATGCTTTTTCACTTGATTTAATGTCTCATCCCTTCTTGTTCGTGTTTGGTAGGAAAGGGTTAACATAGCTATGGAGAACCCATATGAGACATGGTTCAAGTGCCTCCTCCAATACATACTCCTATGTTAAGGCAATTTTAATTATCATTTCACTTTATCGTGGTACAGGTTAGGAGGTTGATCTGGGATAGTGGTTGCTCTCCATACATCAGATTGAAACATTGACATGAGGCATATTAAGAGACAAACTATTGCAACGAGAACAAAGGAAGTGTCAAAAACTAACAGGGCTACGATGCTATAAGGTAAACAGGCCGAGCCTTGCTACTACCACAGTAAAGACACCTGGAGTCATTTGGCGACCTGCATAGCTTATGGTTGGAGATCAATGCTTTAAATACCCTCTAAGTCTTTGCTTAATGGAAATTTTCAGTACTCTCATCAACCTATGCTATAAGGTATACAGACAGAGCTGGGCCTTTAGCAAGGCAATGACACCTGTAGTCCTTTATATGGCAGCCTGCATGAGAGTCAAAGGATCAATTTTGCTCATCTTCCCGAGTCTTCCTTATCCATTATTTGTTATAAAAGAACCATGTCGTATGCGAGTAGCATTTGATGTCTATAGTGGGTTTTTAGACCCCTAGCATTTAGATTCTAGACATCAGGCTTTTTTTTTATCTTTTATTATTTTTTTATTTTTTGTAATTCTTACCCCTGGTAAGAAACTGTAAATAATTTTTATTCAATGAAATTTTGGCTTAGCCAAAAATAAAATTGGGTTTTTTGAGGTGAATTGTTTTGTTGTACCTAGTTTGGTGACCGCCTCCATGTGTAGTTGCGAGCTCTATTGCCTCGGTCTTAGGGAATCCTCTTGACCCATTATTGTAAGTTGCCAATCTGAATTGTTCTCTCGATTTTATTCTTTAGCTTCTCACACTCATCCTTGCTAGACCCATTGGGCTTTGGTTTGTTGTTTAGTGAAGACTTCATCGCCCTCGGCTACGACAAACATATCCCTCTATAACGCCTTCAAGGGGTTAAGATGGTGTATCCAGGTTTGTTGATGGGGCAAACAAAATTTCATCCGGAATCTACAAAAGAAAAGGCACTGCAAGGCCTTAAATGGCTCGATTTCTAAAATTTTAAAAAATTTCAAATTCGGACCAAACACAAAATCGAACCTAAAACACGTTTAATCCATGATATATGAGCTAAGATTAGCCGAAAATTACCTAATCTCGCCAAAATTCAGAGGATCTGTGAGATTCGAACGAAAACCGTATGCAGAGATCACGAAAACCCCAACGTAAAAGTTCTCCACCAAGAGTACTCCCTGGACGGACTGGAGGTGGCTGCTAGACCATGTTTTCCGGTGACACGACGGCAGATAAATGGAATACGGCAACGAGCCGTTCGTTCGTTCGGGAAGTTCGCGATGAGAGATGAAGACGCAGACGGAATTCTCTTCTCCTTCACTTCGACTGACTAAGACGAGATTTATATCTCTCATTTGGGCTCCAAGCCCAAATTCGATTTTAAGTGACTGGGCTCAAATTCGCGAAATAATTACTTGGGTCTAATCCCATTAAGCCCAATTACATTAAATTGCAATTTAATTGAGTTCAAGTCCCACTGAAACCCCATTAGCTCTCGTTCGTGAAATTCGTCAATTATTTCTCACATAATTAATTTTTAATTCTTCAGTTCGCCAGATAGAGCGACCCAGTAGGATCTATATCTAAATCGGTAATAAATTAAACTCATTAATTTACAAATCATAAGCGGCATCTAGCAATGCATTATGATCCGATTTAATATAGATACATCGTGATCCTAAAATCCCATTAATTCTTTCGTAACTTAATATCCAATAATTAATGTCAAGCGTAGGAATGTATCATCCTTGACCAGTAATTACTTTCTTGATATTTCAGTATATAATTGTTAATATGTGACTATCCCATAATCACAAATGCATGCGTAACAATTATTACAGCATCAAGGGGCCCATGGATATTAATAATCTCATCCAAGATGAGATGGACAAAAGTATCATCTTGATATTCTATAACTTGCAGCATGAATCGTGTATATTCGAAAAACTTACCTTTATAATACCTTGGTCAAAAGAGGCGTTTGATAAACTCATGTAATACACATTCATCACACAGAATTATGAATATCTCAGATAACTGAATTAATACTATATGACTTTGCTGATAACACAAAACACAATCCATCCAGCAAGTCAATGTAGGTCTAGTCCAATACTCATGTACCCCGTACACTCGTATTTAATGTGATTAAATAGATACCTTGTATCAATGATCTGTGAAACATGATCATGCATTAATTCACATGCTAGTCGATATATTCATCTAGTTGTTCCCTTACTTATGACTTTAAGACCACACACTAATTTAGGGTTTTGATTAAATTATGGAGTTTCACAATTCGAGCCCTCAACCCAAATGATCCATAATATATATATAACTCAAGGAACAAAATGATTTTCATCATTCAGTATACATGAAACTAACAAGAGCACCATGCTCTGGGTCACTAACTAACAATCTCCCACTTGAACTAGAGCCAATCAGGTACCATACAAAAACACATCAGCCCGAAAGCCAGTTTCCCATGTATCGTATACTCATAGCACCAACATATCTCTCATGATGTGCCAGAAGAAGTGGTTTTGTTAGTGGATCAGCTGTGTTGCTGTCCGTACCTACTTTGCACATTTTGATGTCTTTATTTTCAACAAACTCCCGAATAAAGTGATACTTCCATTTGATGTTGTAGTGCGCTTGTTGGATCTGTAATCCTTCGCATTTGCAATTGCTCTGGTGTTGTCACAATAAAGTTCCATCACATCAGCAATACTAGGAACAACACCAAGCTCATCAACGAACTCTCGTATCCCTATCCCCATTTTGCCTACCTCGCAGGCAGATATATATTTTGCTTCAACAGTGGAATCAGCCGTACAATCCTGTATGAAACTCTTCCAACAGACGACACCACCATTAAGCATATATACATAACTTGTCTGAGATTTTGAGTCATCTCGGTTGGTTTGGACATGCATCACAGTACCCCGTACATGTGAGATGCTCCTCACCACCATAGACCAAAATCAAATTCTTAGTCCTTCTCAAGTACTTAAGGATATTTTTGGCCGCTGTCCAATGATACTCCCCGAGATCTTGTTGATATCTACTTGTTATGCTCAAAGCATAAGACACACCAGAGCGCGTACATAACATGGCATACATAATTGACCCAACCACCTATGCGTAGGGAATTATGCTCATCTTCTCTCTATGCTCACGTGCCCTAGGACACTGAGACGTACTCAGAGAGAAACCATGTGACATAGGTAGGAAACCTCTCTTGAATCCTGTATGTTGAATTTCTCCAACACCTTTCCTATGTATGTACTTTGACTTAAACCTATGAGTCTCTTTGATCTATCTCGATAGATCCGGATACCCAAAATATAGGTAGCCTCACCCGAGTTTTTCATTGAGAACACATTACTCAATGAAACCTTGACATGTTCAAGCATAGGAATATCATTCCCAACCGAAAATACTATTGAGCTCCCACACAATTTCTTGTATACACAAGGTTCTTTTGGGTTTCTAATGAATCCCATATTCTTGACCTCATCATCGAACCTCATGTT